>SNQJ01S0240540.1:0-13534 GCA_010110895.2 Picea sitchensis
CTATGTAGATTCATGTGGTATTTCAAAACTCGATGTTGCTTGGAGTCTTTGATACCCATATTGGTGCACAAGGTATGGAAAGTATTTCTGAACTCCGACACTATTTGTCCCCTCTCTTGTCGTAGTGTGGTCCATCTCATGTATTGGTTGTCATAGTTACCAACATGGTAATATTGTTCCTTGACCACATCCATACAAAAATACCAAGTGGGCTCAGCCCCATATATTCTAGATTCCTCTGTGGATCTTTCCTCCTAGAAAGTTTACCACCAATTTTTGACATGGGGGAGAACCTTAAGGAGTGCGAAGGTGATATTTTCCCTGTTGGAAAAATTGTGAACAAAGAAGTAACCTTCTAGCAGATTTAACCATTTTTCTAGGGCATCCGCATTTATCTGACCTTCAAATATGGGAATATCAAAATTAACTTGTACCTTGAAAGGAGAGGTTCCTCCAAAGTGGCTACTTGATGAAGATGTGCATGTTGTTATCGTAAGGAGTTGAAGGATTTGGGAAAAATTCTCCATCATTTCATCCTTATGTCACGTGAGAGCTTTCTCAAGAAACATATTAATATAATATTCTTCTCTATTGTTTTTCTTTTCTTCCACAATGGAGGGTTTCTTGGGCATGTGATAGAGATTTTCCTCAAGAGAGACAAGCTCAAGACCCAACTTTCCATATTCGGACCTCGTCGAGGACATGTATTAAAAAAAAATGATCAAGAGCAACCTGCTCTGATACCACCGATCTAGATTATTTTCATCACAAAATGAGAGTGGATATATAATAAAGAAATGTATAGAGATATATCGGATACCCAATAATATAACATATATGCAACAGAGATATAACAAAAAACACAGAGATACATTAATACACAATTTCTGTTAATGAGCGGAATGTACATAACTATAAAATACAGAGTGAATGAACTCGTGGAAATAAGCTTGGTAGAATGGTGGCGGTTTATCTCTAGAAGAGATGTGACATATATGCTCATTCACAAAGAAGATGATGATTACAATGAGGCTCTAAGGTCCTTTTTAACATAAAGAAAATAAAACCCTAACCTCTCGGAGATGAAAATCCAATGGGTTTGTGGACCACATTTTGGGTAGTTTTGTGTATCAACTTACCAAGAGACCAACTTTGTATCGATCTCCATTTGGGGGTGCATGATAGCTCGTTGGAAAAGTATCGATGAGGAGATTCATTTTGGGGTCTTAGTAATTCTTTTGGCTATAATTGAAAACCTCAATCTCAAAAAAAATTCATTTAGGCCCTCAAAATGGCCCTAAATTGGGGACTGCTAAAAATAGTAAAATGACAACAAACTGTTTTGATCAGTTAGTAATGGGTGGTTGGCGATCGATATCCACCTGTATCATAACCATATACATAAAACATGTTCCATAACATTCATCAACCATGTACTAAAGTATGTACCATAACATCCATCAACCATGTGCTAAATCATGTACCATAACATCCATCCAACCAAGATATGCCTCAACCATGTAAACATATACCAGAGTACATCTCAAACCATGTATACAATATCCAATATTCTCCTCAAACCATATTCCAAAATCATTGCTTAATCATGTTCCGACATCACCATGAAATATACCAAACCGGATACCAAGATGGCAAAGATATAACTGTAACAATGTACCATAACATCACCAGATATGCGTTATCATGTACCATCATCATTAAGATATGTGCCAAGTCAGCAAGATACAAACCTCAAGAACACATAAATAACCATACCTTTGATTCTGTAACAGACCTAGTGCATAAGATTACAAACATTCATACCTTTGTCAACTTTAACATCTAGGGATGAGCATCTCTCTCAAATATACCTCAACCTCATGGGACTATCCCAGTCATCATGCAGGGCCTCTCAAGATGAGTTTATACAACCATGGGAGTTCCATTGGGACATATATCCTAACCCGTGGGGGTCAGCTAAATTAGAGTTTTCATAAACTTGTTTCTCTCCTCTAAAATTTTGAGGCATTCACCTTCGCACTCCTTCACTACCTCAAATTCGTCATCTCAGATTCATTAAGAGATCACAACTTCACTTGATATATAATCAATAAACTTTCTTGTACAAATGAGAGGCTCCTTTAAGTGTGTTATACTTTTCTAAGTAACACCCTTACTTTATTTAGGGACAACCTGTAATATCTTGTTGTAACCACTTTTCTTCGCTCCTTAATTTTGGGGTTGGCTTGTCACTTCTTGTTACAAGCTGTTTAGGATTTCTTAACCATAATTTGGGGCTTCCATATTCAATAGGGAATATCTCCTCAATCGTGATGAACCATGTGGGGTACCACCTATAATTGGAAATGGCATGACAAAGACTATCGATCTGAAGGTTATTGCATGAATTTGTCCTTCATGCTCATTTTCTTCAAACAACTCGGACTTCATGACCACACCTCCTAGGATTCTTAACCACTTAACCATTTCTAGGACTTCTTGTAGAATTCTTCAAAGTGTCTTCACATTGAGGGCCATGCTTAGAGCTAAGCCATAAGTGTGGAGAGTTATCCAAATACACCCATCTTCTAGACTTCTTCTAGGTTTGAAATCTAGGGTTGACATCAATGACAACCAACTATCCAGCAATCTCCCTCTTTGGCATTGATGTAAATACTCATTCTCCCCACAGTGACCAGCTTTTGATCTTTTTGTCCTCATGTTTCTCTCCCCTTTAAAATCAATGGAAAATTTGACTCTCTTTTGGGATAATCCCCATGTCTTCATGCTTTTCGATTTTTCTCTTCCCTTTTGATATCAATAGAAAAGAGTGAATCCCCTTGATAGTATACCTTCTCTTAACAATCTCTCTCCATCTTCATGTGCTTCCCATGTCTTCATTCCTTTGATATTTCTCTTATGATTTTGTTCTTTCTCTTCTCCTTTAACATTAAGGGTAAATACCTATGACGATTTCTGTCCCCCTATCTTGTTTTTCAATATGTCATGTAGGTAAATCTAGGGCTTCCTGTATATGCTTTCTTTCATCTCTTTTGGTTCTCTTGTCCATTGGTTCTTCTGTTACTATAATCTGAAGCGGATATATTAAAATATTTCATGTTAATATTCCTTCATTACTCGACTTCAAGTATTAAAGTCTTGTCATATTCACTAAAATGACATCAATGACATAATCATCCAACAATATTCTCTTGATATTATAAAATTCATGATGGTTTATCTATGTCTCTCTATTCCTTTCATTGTTTTCCTTCCTAGTTGGTTTCACCTATCAATATGCTTTACTTTTGGTTACATCTTACTTGCTGCATTTCCTTCTAATTTCATTCTTACATCCACTGTCATTTAGCTTCTCTGGTTCATGTCATGTATAGTGTTCTAGACCTACCAAATATCTCATGAAATCACATCTTTGTCCATATTTCATAACAATTTTCCATTATTGTAGTACACAACTGCACACACTGTTGACTAATCTTCCACTTCACTGAGAGATTCTGATCTGCTCTAATTATTACCACATATTTATGTTTTTCAAGATGAATCAAATATGTCCATTGGTTTTTTCAATCTGAAAATCAAACTCTACATGTTTTCCATCAAACCATTCTAAATTTTCTTTCCAAAAATATGCAAACACTTGAGATGACTCGAAAGATAGTTCTTTGATATGTAGAGCTATTTCTTAGACTCCCCCTCTTCAACACTCAAATTAATAGGATTATCCAATTTGGATGGCTTAGAATAATACTTCAAGTAGCTCTGCAACAAGATCACTCTAAATCTCAATATCTTCCTTTTTCCTATAAATTTGTCATGATTTTTCACTACTGCAAATCACGAGTGGTTATGGGAGTTATTAATTCACATGTTCTTCATTCACCTACTCTTCATTCACCTATTCTACATTCACTTGTTCTTGATTTCTTTTCCAAACCTTCTTGTATTTTATATCCGTGTTTTCTTTCATGGAATAATTCATCATGCTTATACAATCACAAGCTACGTGTCAATGGTTGTGGAATTTGTAACATTTAATATTGTGTGGGGCCTCATAAACATTTCTTGCTTGATGAATTTATCCAATAATCCCTACGAAATCTACAACTTTATGTCCAAAGGTATTAAAAGTAAAACAATAATATGAAACTTGGATACCTGAGGGTGAATGATCTTCTTTGTGATGTAGTCAGCCTTAATCCATACCTTGGTTGATCACAATATTCTCTTTTGTCATTTCCTTCACTATGATTGAATCCTTTTTTTATAACTGAAAGTGGAGGGTCTTCTTTGATATCGTTTCTTTTGTAATATTCTTCTTGATTCTTCTCCATTTTTAGAATGTTCTTCTTTGAGGGCTTGGATTCTTCCTTCTTGATAGAGACTTTGATTTACGACCATAACTCTTATCTCTTCATTCTTCGCTCTAGTAATATATAACATTTCTCTTCAACTTTCTTTCTTGACGACGGAGCTCCTCTCTCTTCAATGTTCTTATTGAGCTTGAAAACTTTAACTCTTAATGTGACTTCTTCTTATTCAAGCTTCTCATAATATTCTTCTTTCTTCATCATCAAGTTCATGACTTCTTCATTCTCTTTTCTTCTTCTTCAATTTGGGTCTTTAAGGTGATGATTTATTCTTTAAGTCTTCCATCTTGTTGACTAAATTCTTCTTCAATCTTGTTTAAGTCCTCATATCTTTCCTTAATATGACTTGTCAAAATTTATTCTCTCTTCTCGATTCCTTTCTTTGTGATATTATTTCAACATCCAAACAGTGTTTCTCTTTCAACTAATCCTTGAGATTTTCTTCAATCACTTTGGCTTCATCTAGCTTAGCTTTTAGATTCATGACAACCTGCATGACTTCTCTAGAACTTTACTTTAGCCTCATCAATTCTTCCTTGGGGACTTGTTTTCCCTTATTTCTTTATTTATCTCACTGAAAGCATTGGTTAGTTCAACCTCAAGATCCACTATACCTTCTTCTACAATATTTTCTTTGAATATGTCTCACATGATGAGCATCTTTCTTATCATTTTGTCTCTGCATCTTCTTTAATATGCTCAAGTTCTGTGATGTTATGAGATCCTTGGAATAGAGATTATGTAGATTATCCCAAATTTCTTTGGTTGATGAACATTGTCCCACTTTGTCTTTTACCGGATTAGGTAATTCTTTTGGGATGAAATCCATTGCTATTTTGTTGTTTCTTTTTTTAATTCCTTCTTGGTTGTAGTCTTCGGTTTTCTTTGAACTAGTGTATTATATAACAACTACGTACCGAACATCATACCCCTGTGATCCTAGAAATGATTTCATCTTGTTTCTCCATAACTTATAGCTCTGACCATTCTGACCATAATATTATTGTAATTTCATTATCTTTGCACTGCATGATCTACCTTCTAATGGTTAAGCTGATTCTAAAGGAAACCTCTTTGAAACCAATTGTTGGAATATTCACCAATCTTGGCGAGGGTGAATCAATATTGAGCACTGCCATGTTTAATCAGAACATCCACTTATCCAATGAATCCATTCACTTATGATTTCATTAACATATCGCAAACATATAACCAAAACAATCCATCACATCATAACCACAAATACATAGTACACCAAAAGTTTAAATGGAAAATCAAATGGGAGAAAACCATTCTTCTCATATATCAAAGTATCACATTAATAGGAAGCACCAACTTCCAAATTCTCCGACACTTAATGGAAGGAGTAACTTTGAAGGAATCTACAACTTCCTATATTCTCCACCTCTAACTAGAAGGAGGATCCAACCCCTAATTCGGGCTCCAACTTGAAGGAATATCCAACTCCTTGTGTTCTTCAGCACCAACCAGGAGACTCTGACCACGATTTCACGGGGATCCAACCTAAGGAAGCTCCAAATATTTGTATTCTTCGACTCCAACCGGAAAGAGGCTACAATCCCTTTCCTCCCCATCCTTTCACCACAGTAAATTGACAGACTCAACCCTATAAGCTACCACTGTCATTGTTGTTGATAATCAACTTGTCATTATATTTTTCATTGATATTGATAACTCATCATCAAACATGTCACTGTCTCTATCACCGTCATTGTCTCGATCACTAATATGGATACCTCATCATCAAGACCTGTCACTATCTCTATCTGCTTGTCTGTCACTATCTCGGTCACTATCACTTCATCTGTCATTGTCTTTGTCACTATCAGCATAGCTGTCACTATACATCCAATATCTCTATCAGCACATCTTGTCATTGCCATTGTCTCTATCATTGATCTGGATACCTCATCATCATCATCAAGACCTATCACTACCACTGATACTATTTGATAACTCATCATCATCATCAATGAGACGATTCATTCATGTAAATCACATGCCAAGATCATCAAGAACATATCTTAATCATATTCCCAACATCACCAAGATGTGCATCAAATCATGTGCCAAAATATATGTTCCATATCGTCATAAACTTCATATTACCAAGAAGGATATACATCAAGCATGTACCAAATATGTATGTGTCATATCCATAAACCATGTACCAAGATGTACACATGAAATTGCACACCTAGGTACCTCACCCTAAGTATCGCAGGTGTTGTAAAAGTTTCATATGCACCTTGCTGAGTGTCTCATACACCTCGACACCATGGAATAACACATGTCACAATCCCTAGTCAATCTGGAGGAGGATTATTACATGAAGGCCAAAATACCAAGTGCACATGAATTATTATTAATATTCATGGAAAGAAATTGATTAAGTGTGAGAATGTGCACATGAATTATTATTAATATTCATGAAAATAAGGAAGTAATTAAGTGTGAGAATCCACCTCATTTGGTTTCCTATTTTTTAGGGAAGGTGGAGGATGGATGGTTGAAATATTTTCTCTTTTAAAATCCTTGAGATATTTCCTCCCCAAAATCCTTAAGAGATATTTTCTCCCTAAATATCTTAGAGATCCCTTTCTTAGTGGATGGAGTGAGAGATCTTCACCATGGTGGTTAAGCCTCCAAATATTATATAATGAGGGATTTCCATGGAGGAAAGGGGACAGAGTATTTGAGATACCAAAATTATGATCTCATGAGAAGTGGAGAAAAATAATCAGTGAAAGTCTTGTCATTCTGATCATGGATCTTTTGAGAAGGGTTGGACAAGGAGAGCTTGATGAAGCTGTGGCACTCACATCTATGGTTGTAAGTTTTCTTCTTTGTTGTTCTCATTAATACAATCAATGCTTGGCCGTTTCTTTCAAACTTATGCTTTTTCTATATGAGTTTGACCATTAGATGGATCTATGTTTAGCTAATCTGATGAAGTAGGAGTTCTTTTGTACTTTTGTTTGTCTTACGGGACCTACCAAGGAGCTCAAGATTGAAGCTCATCATGGACCTTGCAGGGACAAACGACGTTCATAAGGTACACAAATTCCTCCTTCTCTTTGTTCATCATCTTGATTAGATCTAAAAGGAAGTGGGTGTCCATGTTAATCACCTTACGTCTTGAGTTAGGGTCTAACTTTCTCAAGAGTCTACACGTCCTTGGGAGATTTTCCTACGAGAATTGGCAACTCTAATGGGAACCGTCGATTTTTTTCCTTTCCCAGATCTTGTCTTGACCCTTTGTCCACTCATTTGATCGTCTCCATTGAATTTGGTATTCTTAGAATGGTTTGATTGCCTCTTTATGACATCATGATCACCATGATTGGCTGAATTTTCTTGAATTTTTTGAGTTTACGGAATTTTCACGAGGAGTTTTTGAAGTAGGGCACTCCCTACCTTGTTATCGAGCTCAGTGCTCCCCGAAGGTCTTACCGCAGTGTTATAATTGCCTATGGTGCCTTACACGGAGCTCCCATTTTTTGTGTAAAATCTTCTAGTTTTTCAAATTTTTGGGTTCAGTTTCTGCTTTGTACATTTGCTTAGGTAGTAGATGGATCTATGTTTTAGCTAATCTCAGTAGAGTAGGAAGTTCTTTTTGTACTTTTGTTTGTCTTGTAGGACCTACCAAGGAGCTCAAGATTGAAGCTCATCCTGGACCTTGCAGGGACAAACGACGTTCATAAGGTACACAAATTCCTCCTTCTCTTTTGTTCATCATCTTGATTAGATCTAAAAGGAAGTCAGTGTCCATGTTAATCACCTTCTGTCTTAGAGTTAAGGGTCTAACTCTCAAGAGGAGGTCTACCTGTCCGCAGGGAGATTTTCCTACAACAGAAATTGGCAACTCTAATGGGGAGCAAATCTGATTTGTGTTTCCTATCCCAGATATTGTCTTGACCCTTTTTCCACTCATTTGATCATCTCCATTGAATTTGGTATTCTTAGAATGGTTTGATTGCCTCTTTGTGTCATCATGATCACCCTGATTAGCTTAATTTTCTTGAATTTTCGAGTTTCTGGAATTTTTCCTGAGTTTTTTGAAGTAGGGCACTCCCCTGCCTTGTTATCAGAGCGCCAGTGCTCCCTGAAGGTCTTACACAGAGCGTTATAATTATATGGTGCCCCTTACACCAGAGCGCTCCCATTTTTTGTGGAAAATCTTCTAGTTTTTCAAATTTTTGGGTTCAGTTTCTGCTTTGTACATTTGCTTAGGTTCTCATACTTTCAATCCATCTTGGTATTGGCCTTCATTACCTTGTTTTCTAAGGATTCATCCTCTTTTTTTTGGATTTTTTGACATTTGTCCTTACTTTGAAATTTGTCCTTTACGATTTGGAGGCATTTTTTCGTTTTCTTCTCGTTTGTTTGAATCAGTGAAAACTTTGTAAGGGGTTTCAAAGGTCTTTTCTACTTTTCTTTATGATATTTGAGTCATCTTCTCCAAGCTCTTTCTCCTTTATTTTGAGTTTTTGGCATTTTTTCTCTTGTTTGATCACAACAAGGGTGTGTTTTTGTTTATGTGGAGTTTTCTTCCAGTTGCTTCAATCTCACAGATCTTGCAGTCTGATTAGCATAGGAAGATTTACATCCAACTAATCATCAATCACATATAAACATTTTAGCATTGTATTGGATTCCTTAATAAGGACTATCGCATGAGGTCATTGCATCTTGGTGTTTGAAAGTGAAAGGAAAATCCTTCTCCTTCCTTTAAAATAGACATTCATTGAAAGAAAATATTGCTTATCATTTCTTGTGCATGTTTTGGGAACTGAGTCATAATATCATCAATATTCACTCTCATACATCTCTGAGTAAACAACAACCACTAAAATCAATGCTTAACTAAAATTTATCAGACTTTTTACATCTTTGTTAGCAAACCTACATTAGTTTAAGGTGTAGGGCTTTGGAATAGGTTGAAAGGATAACTTTCCAAAGCTATCAAACAAACTTAGTATCTTGCGGTAGGGACAGTGAAATCCAATTGTCGTATAGGATTTCTGGGATCCCCCTCTCACACAGGAGTTACGCACGAGGTCTCACTTGGGAGAGCTACAAAGATTATCCCTCCATGGTTTGATTGATTGTAGTATTCAGATCATATTATGGGGGTCGCTTGAAGGTATACCCACAATGTTGAGTGGGATTCTTTCAAGTTGATTTCAGGCTAGATAACCTACCCTTACGTTTGGACTGGACTGTCGATTGTACCCACCCAGGGGCTGACTGCGAATTGGTGACCTTAGTAGCCATAATCTTTAGGGTCCCACACAAGGTGACAGTGAAGGGAAGTCTCATTGTACCTGGAATAGACGTTGGTCAAAGTCACTCGGGCTCCTTGGAGGGTAAATTCACAATTACTGCGTGGAAGCTTGCACCAAGGCGTAAGTCTGTTAAGCAGGTCATCAACGTAACTGATCCACTCGCTCTATCCCCATCCCTTCCTATTTTGATCTCGCAACATTGGATTTCATAACCAACTAGTGGTTTCATCGTGAGAAGGGTTATTTGACTAATTTCTTCTTAGATTTGTAGCGTGTGTTGTTTGTTTTACTTAGTGGACCTTAGATCGAGTCAGTATTAATGGTGTCAACTCCCGAGAGTACCAACGGAGGAACCCCTTGTTCTGGGGAACCTTACACCTTTCCTTCTTTTGGAAACTTTGGTCCTCCGTATATTGCCACACTGAGTCTTCCAGGACTCACCATCGGATTATCAGTTTGGTTGTTCCCCACTCCAGTGATCTCGAATCCTCCCAATGTTTCAACTGCACCTAATACTTTAGATGTCAGTACACCATCCACACATCAACCTCATGTCGAATTTTTTCCTTCTTCACCCATTAAGTCTCCTTCCATTTCTCCTTCTTCGCCTAGTGAAATCTCTAAAGCAAGTAGCCAGGTTGATCAGAAGAAGAAGAAACGAACAGAGAAGAAGAAGAAGATCCCAAAAAGGACCAAGGACCCAACAACATCAGATGTTGGCTCTAAGAACCGATTAATGTTAATAGTACTGGAAGTGTTGATGAGGTCAACAAGATTAAAATGAAGA
This sequence comes from Picea sitchensis, assembly GCA_010110895.2. NCBI lineage: Eukaryota > Viridiplantae > Streptophyta > Pinopsida > Pinales > Pinaceae > Picea > Picea sitchensis. The sequence goes on from SNQJ01S0240540.1 coordinate 10,488, forward strand.
ATCTGAAACCCAAATTCCCTTTCAGTGTTTGTAAGGGTGACCATTTTCTGAGGGATTGCCCTAGTATTCCCAAAGTCTTAGAAATGTGGTCCTCCACATCATGAGCCTCTGCCAGTCATGCCAATGATACCCCATCAACTAGTGACATTAAGGCTTGTAAGAAGAAGACAACTGTCAAGTTTCCTTGCATGTTATGCAAAGGTGATCATTACTCTCACCTTTTCCCTAGTATGGACGAGGCTTCTTCTCTTTTGGAAAAACTTCAACTTCCAAAAGGTTATCATAAGATTTCCCCCAACCCATTGTTAGTTGATGGACTGGTCAATCCGGTTCCATCCTCAGTTAGTTCAGTTGATTAGATGATCAATCTAGTTTCCTCCTCGATTGAACCACAAACCCAAGTAGTTGATCCAGTTCTATCATCGATCAACCCCACTCTTCATCAAAAGAGTGTAACCCAAGTGGTTGATCCATTTTCATTCTCGATTGACCCCACTCTCCCATTAGAGAGTGACACAAAAGTGGACGATATGTTTCCACCCATTGATCCCATTCTCCCCTTGGAGAATGAAACCTAAGTGGTTGATCTGGTTCTGTGATCAGTCAATCCCACTCTTGCATTGAGGAGTGCCAAAGTGACTGATCTATTCCCTTCCTCAGTCAGTCCCACCCTTCATTCGAAGAGTGCCAAAGTGGTTGATCTGGATCATCAGTGAATCCCACTCTTCCTCTAAAGAGTGCCAAAGTGGTCGATCCAAGTTTACCATTGGTCGATCCAAGTCCGCCATTGGTCGATCCTATTCTCCCTCTAGAGAGTAAAACCGATACTGCCCACTTTTTTGTCATTGATACAGAATCTACTGTGCCAAGGGGGCATTCCTCCTTCTCTCATGAAACCCCCTCCAAGTAATGAGACCATCCTTTTTGATTGGGGTGCACTAACTAGACCTCGTCTTCCCTCTCACATTCCTTTCCATATTACAGTACAGATTTTTGGTTGGGACATTCCTCAAACACTGATAAATGAAGGTGCGTCCATTAGTATTTTGTCTTATGTTGCTTGGTACTCTTTGGGTTGTCCGCATCTTGCGTCGGTTACATAGAATCTGTTAGCTTTTAATAGAAGAACTAGTTAACCTTTATGGGTCCTTCCTTAGTTCCCGTAACTTTGGGAGGGAAAACTGTCTTTATTGATGTCATGGTAGTCTGAGACCCCTTGGATTTCACTTTACTCCTTGGGCGGTATTATGTCTATGCCATGAAAGCTATTGTGTCCACTCTTTTTTGTGTGATATCTTTCCCTCACGATGGAAGAATTGTGACTATTGATCAACTTTCATTCATCGGTCCTGACTGGATTACTTCATTAAATGGTTCTTATATGCAGACAGTATCACCCCCGCCGCATGTTAATTATGTGGCGTTGTCTCTCATGACTTCAAATTTCGATGATTTAGATCCGGTAGTTGACATGGTGATCTCTTCGGTAGGGCTATTGGAGCCTGGACTCCTTACTCCTATTGAGACCCTCGACATGTGTTCCTTCCAGAGAATTTTTCTTTCATCCAGTGAAGATCTCTTGGAAGCCATGACCAATTTTTGTCCCTTGATATGGTGTCCTTCCATAAAATTATCCTCTTGGAAGCCATGATCAAGGAGAAGTCACTAGCATAGTTTCTCTTCTCTGTGGAAAGCTCGTTAAAAAATGAAACAGAGGCCATGAGAATAGTTTCTCTTCTCTGTGGCAAGCTCTTTAAAAAATGAAACAGAGGCCACAAGCATAGTTTTCCTCTCTAAAGAAAGCTCGTTAAAAAATGAAACAACAATCTGGGGATCGAACCCAGAACCCTGAGCATAGTTCTTTTCCTGTGTCGAGCTCGTTAAAAAATGAAATAGTCACCTTTCTTGAACCTTCTTTTCATCCACCCTTCTCCTTTTTCTCATCTAGTAGAGAAATTGGTGACAACCTCAAAGTTAGTGAATGAATTGAAGCTTGGAGGGCATGTCTCCAGCCTTTGATGGTCATTCTAGAGTTAAGCCACTAGCTTTCAAGCCGGGGGCATACCGAGCTTAGTATTTGTTCTTTCTCGTGCTCGTAAATACATGAGAATGCATTCGAGTAAACTTTTATCTCTTTTTCGGACCTGTATGGATACATGAAAAGGAACCCCCTGGAGTCGTCTTTAAGATCTTTTCAGACTCTCTAAACATGAAAAGATTGTCGAGTGATCTTGCTTCCTTTCCTGCTCATTAAAAGGTTTGAAATGGCATCTTTCGAGTGATAATTTATCTCTTTTTCGGCCTCACGAGACTAAAATTACGAAAAAGGAAAACATTGGAGACACCTTTAAGTTGTTTTTAGACTCTCTAAATATGAAAAACCATCGAGTTTACCTTCTCTAGACTCGTTAAACAATCATACACTGAAGGGCCCATATGGGACCGAACTCTTACTTCTTCTAGTTCATTAAAAAGGAAGAGGGACTTACTGAAGGTGAGTTAGATTGAGCATGTGTTACCCTCCTCGAGCTCATTAATTTGAAATGAGGTACTCATCTATCTGGATGAGGGAAAAATTTAAGGAAGCAAGCCAAGAATTTTTTTAGAACGTTACCAATAACTCTTAGAGTCTCCCTTAAACACGACACTTTTTTTTTAGCACATCTTAATCCACTGAGCCTCTGCACTGAACCAATCCTCTGAGTTTTTCTTACTCCTTTGAGTCACCCGACGAAAGTCACAGTATCCACTGCATCATCATATTTTGGTCCATGTCATGTTTCTACTGTTGTGCCTCAGTGTTCAAGGGAAGTATCCACCTCGAGAGTCAGCCATCACAAATATCTTGTTTCAATACCCATGTCAATCCATGTTCATTTCATCTATCAATTACATCATTGTGCCTATTTTTTTTCATTGATGGGGGATACATCAAGGCCCTCCTTCGACGATTCTATTCCTGTCGACTTCAACACATTATCCAGGAACTAGACTTAGAAACTAGTTAGTACTTTGGGACCTGCATGCCTCAATGGCAGGCCTCCTCA
>SNQJ01S0240541.1:0-13534 GCA_010110895.2 Picea sitchensis
GCATTTTGTTGCTCTGTCTGCCTCATTGCCTTCCTGCACACATGACTTGTGTTGTCTGTTCTTCTTCTTTTTATGCTCTGTGCGCCATGTCCATTCACTGCACAATTCCTGTTCTATTTGATTCAGATGCTGCACTCTCCTCCTTCTTCACACATGAATCACCTTCAACAACAACAACCACAACAACTCCAACCTCAACAACAAACCCATCTCTTGTCTGTACCGTGTACTTATAGATTCAGTGCACCGCGCCGATATCCTCCACCTCTCGAGTGCTCTACCTGATCATCATGGTAACTCTTCAGCTTCTCTGGCGGTTTTCCCATGCGTTCAACATCACTGGGTGTTATGTTGAGATTCCTTAGCCTCTCTGGCAGTTGAGACTCTTTGTCTTCTCTGGCATACTCGAACTTAGCCTTTCTGTTTCAGTTATAGGTTCCAACCCTCATCCAACTTTCAATCCCTCTAAGAATCGTCTTTCTTCACTGGGTGAATCTTAGAGACTCTTCATCTTCTCTGGTGATCACACCGAAGTGTCTTCGAGTCCTCTGGTAGAAACCATCAGTGGTTTCTGGCAGTTACACTGTGTCGAGCTACAGTAGCCCTTCGATCTTGTTCAAATTCACCTGCACCGTTTGATTGATTCCATGGGATCTTTTATTTATTTCGGCCTTTCGGCATTCCGCAATTCGACATTCGTGTGACCATGTGTCTCAACATCCCCAGTCGTGATCCCTGAAAATAGCTTGGTTGCTCTAGCTCTTTCCTCCATCTCTCGCTGATGTGACCAAGGGCTGTGACCACAGCGTTATGCATAAGGCGCTTTTGCGATTTCGCATCTCGTGAGTTTCAACACTATGCTCCGTTGACCTCAAGTCAGTGAAATTTCGATCACTTGCCACATGTCCTATGATTCGATGGTCCAGATCTAATCTTGATTCAATGGCTGCGATTGAATCATGATTTCTCATATCGTGATTTCGACACTCTGGTTGCATTGAGTTCTTGTCTCTCCAAGTCGTGATCCCTGAAACCCTGAAATGGCGTGGGATCAATGGTCCTTATCAACACTTGATCTGACGGTTCAGATCATTTCGCGATTTTGTATTTCGCGATTTCGACATGCTTGATGTTCAGTGTTTTTGTCACTTAAAGTCCCGATCCACGAAACTCCATAAAGAAGTCGGATCAACAGTCCAGATCACATGTTGATCTGATGGTTGCAATTACATCGCGATTTCACATATTGCGATATCGAGATTCTTGATGTTAATACTCTTTGACATCTCCAACACTTGATCCTCGAAACCCCGAAATGGACTTGGATCAACGGTCCAGATGCAATCTTGATTCAATGGTTGCGATTAAATCGCAATTTCGCATATCGTGATTTCGACATTCTTGTTGCATTGTTTTCTTGTCTCTCCATGTCGTGATTCATGAAACTCCGATATGGAGTTGGATCAACGGTCTAGATTTGATCTTGATTCAACGACTGCAATTAAGTCACGATTTTTCATATCGCGAAATCGGGATTCCTGTGGATGATATTACTTGACATCTCCAACTCTCGTTCCCCGAAACTCCGACATGGACTGGAATCAACAGTCCAAATTCAACTTTAATATGACGACTCAGATTGAATCGTGATTTCGAGAGGTTAGGGAACATTGTTCCTTTGACTCTCCAGTCAATGAACTGACGATCTTTCCCCACGTGTCCTACCTGATGATGGACGATCCTCCTTTTTCCGGGATTTTATTCGCCCACTTCTCCTTGTACTTTAGAGAGTGTGCAGGTTCTTCTTGATCCAACGATGGTCGGATCCCGCGCTTGGATCAAATGCCTGAGATCTATCCTCCTCTTCAGCGTGCTCTTCTTGTCTAAATTCAGATCTGATGACCCTCATTCTGTTGGGAATTTTGGATGGGATCCAATGATCTGTAGTGCTTCTCAAAATTTATGGGACTTCATCATGCCTGATCAATAGTTTAGATCAATCCTCGATTTGATGACTAAGGATTGTTGCGTTTAGACAATTGTTGTGTTGTTGGTCTTCCTTAATATCACTGTGCTGCTGATCATCGCTGTTGTACTCAAGCCATCATTACTACTATACTTGCCATCAATGACAAGCTTACGCTGCCTGTAAAAAATATCAAACATCCTCTGCACTATCTCTTCTGATCTTATCGAGGTTTCTCTGCAGCTTCTTCCCAAAATACTTCTAGTGCCCATCTATTACATTCTTCCTGTACTCATGCCATATTCATTGTTGTACTTGCCATCAATGACAAGCATATGTTTCCTGTTAAACATTTTCCAACACTGATGGGATAATATAATAGGGGGTGCTAACAACCAAAACCGGTATAAAAATGTTCATGCCTATGTGGCACAAGGTATGAAGGGATTGGGTAGGAATCCCTTCTGAAATGTTTTATGGTCTTAATGTTATGTATGGAACGTTGAAAGACAGTGTATGAATTGGAACCCAAGTAGAGTATGATTCAGGAAGGAGAACCTGAATGATGGAGGTGTGAACCTCTGGTAGTAAAAACTATTTGTAATCCTCATAAAAATTCATGAACTGATATGTCATGAATACATGGACCAATCAAGGAATGATTGTAAACAAAATTGCTCATAGATAACACACTGCATGGAATGAATTGAGGGGACGCATGTTGCATAAGATGGAAGACAATGGATTTTTCAGTAAGAAAGGAAGACCTTCCAATGTTTTTCTTACATTATGTAAGCATTGAAGGAAAACTAATCTGGGTGGCCATGAGTGTTGGCACCCTAGTTATTAATGGAGGAAGAAGGCTTAAAGGAATTCAAGTGAAAATTTTGAGTTTCATGTGTACTGATTCGGGAATCGTGATCGTCATGTAGCTGGAAGTACAGTCTTGTTGCAACAATGAATGAGAATGAATAAACCATATGGTGAAAATCTTGGCTAAGCTCCAACGCACCATGACAAAGTACTTGTCGTAAAGTGTGGGAACTTAAAATCAATGCAAAGGTGCATTGGATATGAATGTGGCCATGAATGTTGGCACATTCATTAAGGTCAATTAATATATGAATTTCATTCTGAAAATTTTGGTTGGATGAAATGATACATAGGTAAGGGATGAGGTATCCTTTTTCTTTGTATCCTTGAATAGATGAAAATGACTTGGACTGTTAGTATGCTTGATTTTGAAAAGGTAATGTGCATGAAAACTAACAATTTGTTTGGTTGAGGAATGTTGAAATTGCAGGAGGAAATGGGTCTTGGATATGGAAGTATTGTAAGCCCATAAGGAAGACCGATTGCCTATTGAGCCAAACTGCAAGGAATGGTATTTCCTTTTTGAGAAAGTGAATTTGATTGTTAGTATGCACAATTCTAAAATCGTTTGTGATGACGTTATAAAGGTGCAATAAAATGTATGTGCATGGAAACTAACAATTTGTTTGGATGATTGAAGTTGAAAGTGCAGGAAGCAAAGGAGTCTTGAATATGGAAGCATTGTAAGCCATAAGGAAGACCAATTGCATGTTGAGACAAACCTCTATGGGAAGGAAAGTCCCATAATTATGAATCTATTTTCTGTACGAAACAAATATGGAAACAAAATGTGGAATTTGGATATGTGTGGGTCACAAATTTATAAGAAAATTTTGAATTTAAAATTTATGATGATGTCTCATGAATTTTTATATGCCTGTGATACGGGTGAGAAAGAGTATAATTTGATTGCATGAAATAGAGACTAAATCGGGAGAAGGAGAGTAACCTTCGTCCCTATCTATGATTGAGTTGGGAGAAGGAGAGTAACCTTCATCGCTATCTATGATTGAGTTGGGAGAAGGAGAGTAACCTTCGTCCCTAACTTTAGCTAAGACGGAAGGCTGTCAAGCTATAAAAGCATGAAAAATGGCTAATGCTAAGCCATGAGAACCTTATGGTAAGACATGATCGCCTAGAATATGTTGTGTTGAGGTAACACAAGTTGGAGGGACGCCTCGACAGAGAAATTATGAGGGATGCCTCGACTGTAAGACTCGATAGAGTCTCTGGAATTATTTATGTGCGAGAAAACCTTGGCAAGGAAAGATGGATCACCTAAGGGACTGTATAGCAGAGAAGGGGATGCCTGAGCCTAGGCCTGGAGGGTGAGTGACCGCAAGGAAGAGGAGACCTTAATAGTTCTTGTAAACTATTGATTGGGATAATTTACATGATGGGTAGTTCTTCCTGTGCAAGAAAAACTTGGCAAGGCAAGATGGATCACCCGAGGGACTGTATAGCAAAGAAGGGGATGCTTGAGCCTGGGCCTAGAGGGTGAGTGACCACAAGGAGGATAAGACCTTAATAGTTCTTGTAAACTATTGATTGGTATCATGCACCCAATGGGTATGTCAAGTAAAAACAATGAGCCTGGATAACAAGGCAACCAAGTGGATACAAATCCACAAACTGTGCAGATAATTATTGTGCTAAGATTATGAAATTTTCCTAGGAATTTTTATGCAATGTTTTTTAATAAGACTATGATTAATGTGATTGTTGTACAATAATTATTGAAAGAAGGTGACCAATATTAAGGGTCTAAAAAAGGACCCGAGAGGAAGAAGGATCAAGATTTCTGAAACAACTGAATGAAAAAGGCATGACAGGTGTTTTTGAGAAAGAACACCGAGGACAGTCTTCCTTTAAGGGGAAGGGAATTGTAACACCTTGTTTCCCCCAGCTTGTAATTAATCTTAAAATAGGATTACCATGCTAAGGCATGTGGAAAATGTAAATGTATTATTTTTAAATTGCCCATAACTGACTGTTGGGGGTGAAGCCTTGAAGTACGAGCCATGATATCTCTAAGTGAAAGAAATAAGTTAATGAAGAAAGGACCAGTGGTTGAATCATCAACCACCCCCATGATTGGAAACATCGTCTAGTTGTAGGATGTCAGATCGAAGTACCACAAAGACCTGCAGACCCAAGCTTCCTTCTGAAACAAGGAACACGACAGGTCAGAAAAACTTCAAGAGGAGGGAAGGTAAGATACATACAGGGAAATGGGACGAGAGCAAAAGCTCATAAGGGATATGCGCGAAACCCAAGGAAGTGCCAAGAACACGGCCTGAAGGACCCGAATGCGAGCTTGATGCTGAGGAAGCATCTGATAAACCTCGCAGGGTCATTGTGACAAAGGGAGTTTCTCTTAGAGATGGCGTGAATTCCCTAGTGATATCATGGCTTGGCACGGGGGTGGCCAGAGTGCTAAGAATGAATGCCTCTGAGCCTATGGTTGGGTGGAAAGGCGCACACCCACAGTTAGTTAGTTGGATGCAACTTGTAATAGATAAGTATTCTCATACCCTGTGAAATTGAGCTATAATTGTGTAAATATACTGTGAATGATCTAGGGATGGATATGTTTTCTTAATGATTTATACTATATCCCTTTTTGGTGTCTGCATGATTGTGTAATTAGGAAAGTAATAAATTATATGGATTGTACATGTTTTGTATTCATAAAATCTTGTGCCCTATGGTGGCTTAAGTTAGATCTACGAACTGTGAGTTTGTTGACCTTGGGTACAGTTTCACATACGCATGTTGACACTCCTAGTCACTTTGAGTCCCTTGGAGGAGGGAGTCTGTTAAATCTTAGGAGAGATAGTGCATGTATGCACAGGCTCTATGCAAGGTAGGCAGAGACCGAGAACCACTTAAGTTCTAGAGTTGAGGGATGAGCGTAAGGGGTGCACGGAAGAACCCTTCCAAGTGTTAATCTCAGGAGGAAGAGTGCCAAGATCTTAAGCCTTTCAGAGCTAACAAATTTCAGGAAGAGTAATGAGGTTGAAGTATCGAAAGAGAAGGTTCCTTTGGTTGGGAATCATTGCGGAGCATGAAGATGAAATTAGTAGACATGCTAGTTCACAGCCCACAATCGACCCATGACGTTGATCTCGTTGGGAATCAAAGATCAATGACTAGGATTAGACTAGAGTCAAACGGGCACTTCCCAGATTGCAGAGGTTGGACCCTGCAACCACTGTGAATCGTCAATCTATGAACGGATATTATGGGTGGGAAATCATTGCAGAGTGCGAAGGTGAAATTAGCAGATGCACTAGTTCGTGGACCACTATTCACCAATGCCATTGATCTAGTCGGGCTGGAAGATCAACGACTCCGGTTATATCGAGTTGGGCAAGTACTTTCCAGATTGTGGAGGTTGAGCTCTATGATAAAGATCATGCACATTGGGGCCTGACAATCATGGTGAACCATCGGATCTGAGCGCAAAGGGGATGATATTCGTTCGATCTAAGATAAAGAGTATGAGTTTTAACCTTTGCGTGCCCAGGAGGATTGACTTGCCAAAGTCCCGAAGTCCCCAAGCGATTTGGGACCGTCTATCGCCAAGAGGGACAGGTGGCGTAAGTTTGTGGACTCTGGGTAAAGACTCGAAGTAGGTATTGGTCGTTGATCACCTGGAGAAGTACATGTCAATAGATCAAAGTCTCTGGCTGAATGCACTTCGGAAGAAATGAGGGTGTAGAAGCTTGGAACTACCGAAGCCTGAAGTGCGAGAGTTCACCTTAATTGTTGATATTAGGAGATGTGTATCCGAAGCTCTGACACTCCAAGAGTATTGCACTCTGGAGGTTTGTGTTGGTGAGTACTTGAGACTCCCGAAGCGTGAAGCACCGAAATGATCTGAAGCTGTCAATTTGTGGGAGACTTGCGTCGATAGATCATTAACTCTGAGAAAAATCCTTTCGGGAGAAAGTGAGCGTGAAAAGGTAGAAACCCCTGAACGTCGAAATCTTGAAGTAAACCAAGACCGTTGATTGGGAAGGACGTGTGGCGCATGATCTATGATTTCGGAAGAATGTACTTTGGGAGGATGGATTGTTGGAGCATTCAGATCACCCGAACGCCGAAGTCCCGAAGTGAGTTGGGAACATTCATCGCCAAGAAGGGCACGTGGTGACAGATCGTTAACTCTAGGTGAAAGCACTCCGAGAGAACATGAAGAAGAAGATTTTGAAATTACCGAAGATCAAACAACCGAAACAGCCGGTAGTCATTGATCTGTGGGAGGACACATGTCATCGGATCGCAGACTCTGGGTAGAAAGTTTCGGGAGAAACGAAGCATGAGGAAAACTGATATTTGAGACCTCTGAAAGATGAAGTCCTGAAGCGGAGGAGAGTCATCGATTTGAAGGTGGACACATGACGCCAGATCCAGAACTTCGGAGGAAAGCGAAGGGGGAAAATGCCTATGTCCTAGAAGAGAATCTCGACCATTGATCGAGAAGGGAACTGAGGGGCGGTTGATCTGGTTGAAAGGGCCAACGTCCCGAAGAAAAATCAGAGCTGTTGATTGAGGAGGACGTGTGGCAGACGATCAGTTATTTCAGAGAAATCACTCCGGAAGAAATGAAGGTTTGAGAATTGAGATTTCTGGAGCCCGAAGGGAGAAATCAATCACATCCATTGATTGAAAGGGACAAGTGTCAGTAGATCTTCCACTTCAGAAGATTTCCATGTGGAAAAAAACGAGGATTGAGAATGAAAAATCTTGAAGGCTGACCTCACGGAGAAGATCATGGCCATAGATCGAAGGGAGATAGGTGGCAGTAGATCTGAAGGTCTGAAGGTCGAACATAGAAAGATTTATGACCAGGCAAAAGTTGAGAGTTGAAACCCCCGAATCCCGAAGTCTGAAGTACATCTGGACCGTTAGATCCAGAGGAACACGTGGCGATGGATCACATGTTTTGGATAAATGTGTCTGGATTTTCAATTAAGAATTAAGAAACCCGAAGTTCGAAGACCCAAAGGGACCGTAGCCGTTGATATGTGGAATACATGCGTTAGTGGACCGTCAACTTCGGATAAAAACCATTGGGGGAAAACGAGAGTTGAGATTTGAGGTTTCCAAAGCCTGGAATCCCGAAATGATCAAGGTTGTCGGTATAAGAGGATACGTGGTAGGAGATCTATCATTGCGGGAGAAGGCGAGGTTTGAGAGTTGAGAACTTTGAAACCCGAATCGCGAAACAAATTGCGTCCGTTGATTTGAAAGGGACAGATCTGAGCCGTCAGTTCAGAAGCACCGTTAAGTTCATAAGATCAACGTGAAATTTAAAAAGTTGAGGGCGGGCCGCAATCCATACCATGGTTTTGGAGAAAGGACACATGGAAGCTCAAGGTGAATTACGGGGCAAAAAGTAGTTTGGTTTCAAATCACCCTTGACCGCGCCCACAATCGCGTTGTTACGTAAGGCCATCGCCTAAGGTCATATTAAGGAAGGGGCTTATCAGAAAAGGAGATAGCGCCCCGACTTTTAGATTTCATAGGAACGAAGGGGAAGGTCACGGGTACCATTAGACCTACACCTAAAAGTCGAAGGGGTCTGCATTTAATTTCAGAGCGAGACCATCAGGGTCTCAGAGAGTCGTTTGGCTTCAGAATCAGAGATCCTTGACCGGGAGGTTGGACTGGTTCCCCGACTTTCCAAATTAGAAACCATGAACGAAGGATCTATCCTTTAAGAAAAGAGAAAATTTTTATGCCCCGTCGTGGGTGTGTTACATCCCCTCTTGGGAATTCTTCCTCCTTGAAGCATATAATTGAGTGAAACTATCAACCATTTTATGGTCTAAGGTCCTAGATAATATATTTTCTCCACATTTGTTCTACACTTGGTAAGTCTTGTCAACACCTCTAATGTTTAGAAGAGAAACTATTGTTGATGTAATAGCTCATGTTGTCTCCCTCTTACGTTCACAGCTTGATATTTGTGTAATCAAATATCTAATTGTTAAGGGAGAGCCTCCTTTAGAGTCACATTGAGTATTACCAATTTGAATGTAGTGTCCTGCAATAGATGCTCATTCTCCTGGCATTCAAAGTATATATTTCAAATAGATACTTTATATCACTATGGTCTATTCTTAGTTCAATTGTTCTCGTCATTATATAGTGTATGCACAATCATATGAATCTCTAAGTCATATGTGGCATAATTATTGCCATGCTTCTTAATATTTATGGACTCATAAAAAACCACATGCCCATTATGAGTAAGAATTCCACCAATCCCCTCCTTGTAAGCATATGTACATAGAAAAAAATCTTCTTTTAGATTGGAAATATTGAGAATGGGTGCAGTAGTGAGTAGTTTCCTTAAGTACTGGAAGCTTTCATCACATTGTAATGTCCATTCAAATTTGACTCCATCCTTTTGTAATGAGGTAATCAAATGTGTAATTTTGAAGAATCCTTTTATGAATCATCTATAATATCCATCTAGTCCCATGGATGACCTTACCTTTGATATGTTCTTATGTGTAGGGTATCCAATAATATCTTAAATATTTTATGAATGTACTATTTCTCCTTCCTTAGAAATGATGTGTCTCAAGTAATGAGTTTGTGTTAGATAAAACCAACACTTTCTTAATTTAGCATAATGTTAATGTTTTACTAACACTTGTAGTCCTAACCTCAAGTGATATTGATGTCCCTCCTCTCATTTTGAGTAAATAGGAATGTCGTCTACGACCACAGTGGAAAACTTGTCCAAATAGTTCCTAAAGATTCCATTCATCAAGAACATGAAATTAGTTGGTGCATTCGTCAAACCAAATGACATCATTACAAATTATTAGTCTCCATCTCATGTTCTAAATGTTTTCTTATTGATATATTCATACTTTATCCTTTCATGATGGTATCTCGACCTCAATTCTATCTTTGAAAATATTCTTACTTCTCTTAGTTGATCAAATAAGTCATCAATTTTGGGTAGAGGATATTTATTCCTCACAGTGGATTTGTTCAACTTTCTAAAATCAATGCACAACCTTGAAGTTCCATCCATCTTGTTCAAAAAAGTACTAGTGATACAAAAAAAGATACACTTGGGCATATGTACCCTCTCTTCAACAATTCTTCCAACTACATCAATAACTCCAATTCTGGTGTACTCAATTTATTAGATATTGGAGAAATTCATGGCACCAAATGAATAGAGAAATCAATTTCTTTTTTAAGTGGCAACCCAAGTACTTCTTCAAACACATTTGCAAAATCTTGTAATTGTAAATACAAAATATCGCCCTCGAATGCCTTTCACTGTCATATATCATTTTTCTTCATCAAGAAAAGTAAAAATCGTATTATGACAATCTAGAATAACATGAAGTGGATATAACGAGTCCATCCCAACTAAGACATCATAAGAACCAAGGGGCAATATGTTTGGATCTACAATAGTATTGACCCCATTAATATTTAGGGAGGAAACCTTTGATTATTTGATTGACGTTCATTTATGTCTTAGTAGCCAACTAAACCAAACATGATTTAGTTTGTTTACTTCTCTTGAGTTAAAATGTTTCAACCAAATTTCGAGAAATATAACATGGAATAAGAAAGGATCAAAGGAAGAAGAGCTAATTTTTTTTCTTTTTAATCAACATGAAAAACTCAAATTTAATTCCTTTGAAATCTAAACACTAAAAAAGTATATATCTCGGTGAGACAACTTGAGATCAATTATGGTTGTAATGTACTAAACAATGGATAGAGGATTTTATTTTCTATAATGAAGATGAGTATGGATACAGGATTTTATTTTCTATAATGAAGATGAGTGCGCATGCTTTGTCATGGTAAATTTAATTCCTTTAAAATCTAAACACTAAAAAAATATATATCTTGGTGAGACAACTTGAGATCAATTATGGTTGTAATGTACTAAACAATGGATAGATGATTTTATTTTCTATAATGAAGATGAGTGAGCATGCTTTGTCATGGTAGTAGGTATATTCTAAAACAATGTAGAAAGGAAAATAACTCTAGTTATAAATTGGGGGAAAAATTTCAAAGTCCAATGAAGAAAAATTGCTATTCACTAAAATATGAAGACACCTAATAGAATGGTTACTTTTATGAGGCATTCATAAGGAAAAAAGAATGCAAATGTTACTCAATAGAACACTAACCAATGCTATTTGTGTATCTATTAAATGTTACTCAATAGAACACTAACCAATGCAATTTGGGTATCTATTAAATGTTACTCTAGAAATAATAGACAGAACGATCCAGAAACTCGAGATTCCTTTAAATCCCTTGAAGAGGCATATTTTTCGCTATCCAATTATTGAGGACGTATTCTATTCACAATCATCTGCATGGAAGAAAGCCTTGATAACAATATATTTTTCGTTGACCAATTATTGAGGACGTATTCTATCGAAGGCTACTTGCAAAGCGATTGTGAAAATAGGCTACTTGCAATGCTATAATTTGTGTCCACGATCAAAGGATTCCTTTGAACACGTAGTTAGTAGTTTTTAATTATTTGATTTTTTCCATTCATGTCTGTAATGAGAGTATGGAAAACTCATCAATACTTTCCCACTTTTTTGGATGATAAGGATGCCAAACAGTAACCCCAAAGACACAAGACTTAAACTAGTAACCTCCGGTACAAAAAGAGTGTGAACAAGTCTCACTAATTGTGCTATCCCATAGAGCTAACATATAGTTAACTTATTACATTAAACTTACTAAATGTCCAAAACCATTCATTAACAAAACACAAACTTTCCTACTTTAATATGTGATACTATTTACTTATTATCTGAACCATTCATTTACAAAACATATATTTTCCTATTTTAATATGTGATACTATTACTTCAATATGTAATATTATTAACTTAATATCTTAAATTAAAAAAATTAAATACAAATACAATACACTTCACAATTTACCTATATCTACTATTTTTTTTAAAATACCCAAACATAATAAACTTTATAACTTATTAGCTAAAATGTTAAATACTTAAAATGTCAAATAAAGATATTTAAAAAACATAGCTTTCCTTACTAATAAGTATAAATCACATTCATTGGTTTACAAAACACAGATTTTCCTACCCTAAATATATATCTATTTATCATTAACTTGTTAACTTAAATGTCAAATAAAAGTTATAAATCACAACCATCCATTTACAAAGCATAGGTTTTCCTGCTCTAATATGACATATTATTAACTTATAAAAAATAAAGGTCCAATAGAATAGACTTTACATTTCACCTGTACCTATTAAGTTTAATTTTTTAGTGGCAAACAAAATGTTGTTTTTCTTAAACCTATTAATTGTCTTTTAAAAACCTAAAACATTTTTTTTTCCTTTTGAATCTGAGATCTACACTACAACCCTCCCCCAACGCAGAGAATAAAAAACTGCACCATACTAAGTACTATAGTTCTCTGTCGAAAATAGAGTAATGCACTCGGACACGATGGATACCCCTAAATAAGAAAATTGTACATAAAGTAAGACGCCAATGGAAATGAAGCTTAATGTGTGCAAACTTGCAGATCTTTGCACCCAATACAAATCTTTTGATTCTCTTTCACCTGCAAATAATTATTTTCTTCGCTTTCCTCTTCCCAAGAAAGCGAAGGCACAATAGACCTGGGGGACTCAGTATTCCGCATTCTGTAGGTGTAATATACAATACTAATCTTCCATGTCAGCTCACGTTCACTTATCATTTCACAAGTATATCCCTGTGGCCAAACTGGTTTGGTCCATGAAGATTCACGCATGCCAGCATTGACATGAACTGCAATGGAGAATATCATAACCCTGAAACAACTTAGTACCCTCTCCACCAGTGATTGCAGGTCACAATCCTTGGGATCATAACCCATGGCCTCAAAACTTGCATAACCGAAGCCATCCTCAGGAGTTACATGGATTGTAGATAAAGTTGGCCCTTCAATTAAATTCATGCAGGACCTACATGGATCAAATTCAAAATCACATATATTCGAATGAGGAAGCATTTTTGATATACCTAATGTAACGGTCATTTCTGTCGCAGAATTCGATTGATCCATGTAAAACAGAGAAGCTTGCTTGCAGTCCAGCTAGGTCATGCACATCTCCAGTGTAAAAGTTGGTTCAACAGAACCGCCCGATGTAAAATCATCAGCAAAAGCGGAGTAGATATGTCAGTTGTAAGATGTTCCAGAATGTCCCATAACATAAGCCAGATAAAATATGCGAAACAAACACAAGGTGAGGCTATGCTCACTTCTATATTATTTAATGAAGACGGATTACATCCTTATATAGGAAAATACTCGTCCGAGTCGGTTACATGCAAACCAAAGACAACTAGACTCTTAACTATGAACTGACTCTTAACACGCCTACAACTGACTCTCACAATTGGAGCTTACAACTAACGCTTACAACTGGCACTTACTCCATTATTTCCAAGTCTCCCCCTTAATGGATAATGGATTGACTTCTACACCTAAAATCTCCCTAAACAACTCAAACTTAATCTTTCCAAGAGGCTTAGTGAAAATATCAGCAGCATTTTCACTAGTATTACAATACACAAGAGTTATTTCATTTGACTGCAACTTTTCTCGGACAAAATGATACTGAGCTTCAACATGCTTTGTCCTTGCAT
>SNQJ01S0240542.1:8861-22395 GCA_010110895.2 Picea sitchensis
ATACGTTTGTAGAATTCGAAAATGATCGGATTTATGCCTAATTCTACAAATAGTATGAGGTTACAAAAAGGGATCGATAAGATTAGGTCTATCGCCTCCAGAGTCCCTTACCTCTATTACCTTCTGTCCAAAAGTTGCTAAAATTTACTTAAATCTATGAGAGGACTCATTTCAGCTTAGTTATTTCCTCCTGTAAAGTATCAAGCCAGACAGGTTGATTCTCTCCAAAAATTTCAGCCGCTTCAATTACAGCTTCCTTTTTCAGTCGCTTGCTCTGTTTCTTCTTAACAACTCCACTGTTGATGACTAGATCCCTCATGATAGGATTTAGCCTGACTTCTGACTTGGAGTCTGCAATAGGTTCAGTGAGAAGCTTAATCGCTAGGATGCACGCGATTACCCTTTCCTTTTTACTCACAGGAAATTCTTTCATGTTGCTGGAGTAACCCGTCTCGCTGGATATAGCTTTATCCATGCGCCCAATTCTTACATACACAGAAATTTTACTATAGAGATAAAAAAGCAGAGCAAAATTGGAAGACTATTGCAATTATGGATAAGATGATGCTTCCAAACTCGGGAATTGGTAATTATAGAGTCCCAATGATGAATCCCTAACAGATTTGCGCACAAGTGCAATGGGATGCCATGCGCAGTTAATCCATTTCAAATGATTAAGCTGTGTAAGTTCGTTATGGCGGCATTCACTGGACTTCATGAGGCTGTGAAGCACCGAATGAGTGAAATAGGGTGATCTGACTAACCATCGTCCACCCCAGGAATGGTGGATTTGACATAATGAAACACATGACATTGGGATTTTGGCGACGATGTAGTTCATGGTAAAATTCGCGAAATTGAGTTATGTCTAAAAGTTGTTGTGGTGATAGCATCTGGAACTCAGACGAAATAATTATGATGTGTAGATTGAACCAAGATCATTTGTATTCTTCTTGAATTGTGGATTTAGTTAGCCTGATAAGCTTTGATGGCTACACTTTTTGCAGAATTGACAACAACTAGATCAATTCAGTTCAGTGCAGAATCCATAAGAATGTAAGAGGCACAGGGGGATTTTAGCTAGAAAAACGAGAGCAGAGGGATGAATGTTCATTTGGACATTGAAGGAACAAACTCCAATGGGCATGGAGATGAAAGAGATGAAAACTTGAATATGGTAGAGACCATTAAATTTTTTCAAAAGGATGTCCAAAGCCATAAAGTTGATAATGAAAAACTTATGAAAGCCATGGAATAGTAAGATGACTTCAACATGAAGTTATTGAAGGGCTTGAACATAATAGAAAAGAAATTGGACAAGGAGGGTGGCACAAGCAAATCTGGAAATCACAAACATTCAAAAGAGAAAAGAAGTACAAAAAGTGTTAGCAGACATCACCACTCCCAGAGGCATTCCAATAAAAGAGCAGGTAGCAACACAAGTCCATCTCCTGTCAGACAACATAAGAGGTCTGGGATGGATGAGCTACAAGGAGAAATGAACAAAATCAAACCTCCTACATTTGATGGTGAACACAAGAAGGATGAAGATGCAGAAACATGGTTGTTGGGCATGAGGAAGTATTTCAATTGCATAACTATTCTTCTCATGCAGAAGGCAGAATTTCCATCTATCAACTCAAAGGAAAACATCCATGTGGTGGGATCAACTCGTGCAAGTGAAACACCTTAAAGAGAAAAGTGTTACTTGGAAGGAATTTAAGAAGTATTTTGAGAAGAAATGCCTGACCAAGAGATATTATGACAAGAAAATGAAAGAGTTATTTGAATTCAAAATTGGAAGTATGACCATAGATGAATATGAAAGAAGATTTATAAAACTGTTGAAGTATGTCTCTTTCATCAAAAATGAGATAGTTAAAATTCAAAGGTATTTGAGTGGACTACCAGCATTTATCAGTGACAAAATACAGTATGATGATCCTAAGACTTTGGAAGAGACCCTTAGGAGAGATAAATTCCTATATGATCAGCAGAAAACAAGGCCAACTTTCCAAAAGATTGGGGAAGATAAAAAGAAATTCAAGGTGAATCATAGGAAGAAGGGGTATAAGCCACCATTCTTCAGAAATAATCCACAAGAGCAACAAATGCCTAGAGAACCCAGACCGATTGACATAGGAAGTCAAAGGCCATGGTAGCCACCCATGCAATGTTGGGGTTGTAAAGGAGATCATAGGTTTAGAGATTGTCCTCACAGAGGTGAAATAGGAAGGACTGTTCACAATGTACATCAAGCTGAAATAGTGAGGGACATGGGCAGAAATGTGCCAAGGATCTATGTAACCCTAGATAACAAGCAAGCAGAGTATCAGTCACACATGATTGAAGTGGAAGGTATGATTAACAACCGAACCATTACTATTTTAATTGATTCAGGAGCTAGTCATAGTTATATAGATCCTAAGATGGTAGAAAGTTTGCAATTGCCAAGAAGAAAACATGGGAAATCTTGGTTGGTACAGTTGGCTACAGGATCCAAAAGAAAAGTAAATGAGATGGTTAAGTCATGTCTTATGAACCTGAACAGACTAAACACCAAGGCATATTTGAATATCTTACCTTTAGGTTCTTATGACTGTCTAATTGGGATGGATTGGTTGGACCAATATCATACTCTTCTAGACTATCGTAACAAAGCATTCACTTGCTTGGATGAAGAAGGGAACCAAAGGAAAGTGTAGGGAATTCCCAGAGCAGTAATTGTTAGAGAAATTTCAGCATTGCAGTTGAAGAAATGTTATAGAAAAGGATGTCAAATATTTGCAGCTCATATGGAGGAGACACCTAAAGACAAGGTGCCAAATTTGGAGGATTATGCAGTCCTGAAAGAGTTTGAAGATGTATTCAAGGAAGTTCTAGGACTAACCCCAAAGAGAGACATTGATTTTTCTATAAATCTGACACCAGGAGCAGCTCCATTGTCAAAGTCTCCTTACAGAATGAGTACACCAAAAATGAAGGAGTTGCAAATGCAGCTTGAAGAACTTCTGAAAATGGGATATATATGCCCAAGTATATCACCTTGGGGTGCACCAGTCTTATTTGTGAAAAATAAAGATGGAACATTAAGATTGTGCATTGATTTCAGACAATTGAATAAAGTGACTGTTAAGAACAAGTATCCTCTGCCTAGGATTGATGATCTTTTTGATCAATTGAAGGATGCAAAGATCTTTTCAAAAATAGATCTCAGATCAAGATACCACCAGGTAATAATTAAAGAGGAATATATCAACAAGACCGCCTTTAGGACAATGTATGGTCATTATGAGTTCACAGTGGTGCCATTTGGGTTGTCAAATGCACCAGTTGTTTTCATGTGCTTAATGAAAGGTGTTTTCTGAGAATATTTGGATAAGTTTGTCATTTTATTTTTGGATGACATTCTTATATATTCTAAGTCAGAAGAAGAGCATGAACATCATTTGAGGATGGTGTTGCAAGTATTAAGAGAGCATCAGTTATATGCCAAATTGAGCAAGTGCTCATTTTATCAGGAACAAATTCATTATTTGGGGCATATCATTTCCAAGGATGGGATAGTCATGGACCCTGAAAAGATTGAATCCATTAGGGAATGGTCAGCACCAAGGAATGTGACTGAGGTCAAACCATTCATGGGCCTTGCAAGCTACTACAGGAGATTCATTGGAGGATTCTCAAAGATAGCACACTCAATTACTTCCTTGCAAAGAAAAGGTGTGAAGTTTCAGTGGACATTGGATTGTGAAAAGAGTTTCCAACACTTGAAACAATTATTGACAAGTGCTCCAATTTTAAGGATTGCAGATCCAAACCAAGACTTTATTGTATGCACAGATGCATGTAAGGAAGGACTTGGAGGATTCCTTAGTCAAAATGGATTTGTGATATGTTATGAATCCAGGAAGTTAAAGGAACATGAAAGAAACTATGCCACGCATGATTTGGAGTTGGCATCCATAGAGCATGCCTTGAGGAAATGGATACATTACCTCATGGGAAGAAGGTTCGAGTTAAAAATAGACCACAATGGTCTAAAATATTTATTTGATCACCCAAATCTAAATGCTAGGCAAAGCAGGCGATTGGAGTTACTAAGCGAATATGATTTTGATATAAAGCATATCAAGGGAAAAGAGAATAAAGTGGTTGATGCACTCAGAAGGAGGGTACATGAAATACATGCTACAACCATTAGCATATATCAAACTGATATTAAAATCAAAATTCGAGAAGCTGCGAATGCAGACTTGCATTACAGAGAATTGGTAGCAAAGCTACAGCAAGGTGAGATACCACAGAAATTGGGTAGTTATAAGTTGGGAGTAGATGGAATACTGTTGCACAAGAAAAGGAATTTTGTACCAAATTCTCAGGACTTGAAACATCTGATTTTGCATGAGATGCATAATGTCCCTTATGCAGGGCACCCCGGATATCAGAAAACCGTAGCAGCGGTCAAAATCCAATACTTTTGGCTAGGTATAAAGAAAGAAATTGTTGAATACATCACTAGATGTATGGAGTGCCAGAAAGTTAAAGCTAAGCATAGGCACCCAACAGGGTTGCTACAACCCTTAACCATTCCTGAATGGAAGTGGGAAGTAGTAACAATGGATTTTATTATGGGATTATCCAGAACAAACAAACTACATGATTCACTCATGGTAGTGGTGGACAAGCTTACAAAAGCTGCCCATTTCATCCCACTAAAAACTACTCATAAGGCAGTCAATGTTGCTAATATTTTCATAAAAGAAGTTGCGCGATTGCACAGAAATCCTAAAACAATTGTGTCAGATAGAGACCCGAAATTCACCTCGAATTTTTGGAAGGGATTGTTCAAAGGATTCAAAATGAATCTGAACTTTAGTATAGCTTATCATCCCGAGTCTAATGGATAGACAAAGAAGGTGAACATAGTGATAGAGGACATACTGAGAATGTATGTGATGGACAAACCATCGAAATGGAAAGACTACCTACACTTGGTAGAATTCGCTTACAACAATGGGTATCAGACATCATTGAAGATGAGCCCATTTGAAGCACTTTACGACAGAAAGTGCAACACTCCAGTAAGCTAGGATAATCCAGATGATTGAACAATAGTTGGGCTAGAGTTGCTCAGGGAGATGGAGAATCAAATGGTAAAAATTAAGCAGAATTTGAAAGCTGCCCAAGATAGGTAGAAAAGTTATGCTGATAAAAACATAATCCACAGAGAATTCAAAGTGGGTGATCATGTTTTCCTAAAAGTAAAAGCCCACAGGAGTTCCCTGAAACTGGGAAGCTGCACCAAGTTGGCAGCCAGATTTTGTGGACCCTTTGAAATCCTAGAGAGGATTGGTCCAGTTGCTTATATGATTGCATTGCCTGCATCTATGTCTGTTCATAATGTATTCCATGTATCATTGCTAAAGAAATATATACCTGATGCTAATCATGTTATTGATTGGAATATGATTCAGGTGGAGCAAGAAGGTGCTTTCAAAGTGCAGCCAGTGCGCATTCTAGACTGGAAAACCAAACAACTCCAGAATCGATCCATAGGGATTGTAAAGGTCCAATGGACCTGGTACGGTCCTGAGGATGCTACTTGGGAACATGAGGATGCGATGCGCACAGAATATCTACATGTGTTCGAGAATTCTTAGAATTTTGTTGTATAAGTGTACGTGATGCACTGAGGACAATGCATAAATAAGGGGAGGGGATTGTAACATCCCTCGGCTGAACCCAATTATAAATATAAACAAGCATACTTAAGCTGGTGAGCTATTTTGACATCATTTTTCTAATGCATCTATCAGGGCATAGTGCGCGAAGGTACTGCACAGTAAAGTGTTGTAATGTGCACATTTCTGGGTACGTGCACAGTAACTAAAGAGCGCGCAACCTTGAGGTCAGTGAATACAGTGCGCAGTAACTAAAGTGCGCGTAGTATTCAGGACAACGAACCTTTATGTAAATAATATGCATTTATAGGTTGGTAAGCCGATATTATAAGCTAGATGCTTATGTTTTGGAATTAGGCTAGAGCACCTAGATGTGAAAGGCCAGTGCGCCTATTTTGTATATGTATCATGATTAATATAAAATATATCATTGTGCGCAGACCGACCACAATAAAAGAGAAGGGGGATTGAATTCCACCGGTTAGGGAAAGGGAGAGCCAACAAGGGAATATTATATTAATATTTCCTTAAGACATAAAATAAGGATAATTATTTTATCCTAAGTCCTGAAGTCGGGGACAAGTGGCCAAAAGTAACTTCTAGCATGACAAGTGTCCAGTTGGGGACATGCATACTTATTTTTGGGACTCAACTTAGTTGGCGGAGAAAAATCGTTGTTACGGGACTTTTTCCATCTTGGAGACCATCATTTTTTGGGGAAAATTGCTTACCTTCATTCTGTAAATCATTCAGCCATGATTCCATGACCATTTTTCCATTTCCAAAGTCTTATAGCTTCAAACATTCATTTAACTATACCAGAACCCGTATCCATGACAATTCCTATCCATGTAGTTGGTTAGCGTGGGAGCGAGATTGAAGAAGCGGGTTGTCAGGCTCGTGAGAGGTTGAAGAAGCGGGTTGTCAGGCCCGTGAGCAATTCTCTAAGTGGGAGGATTGTTGTGGGTTGACTTCCTGATGGTGATAAACTATAGTTACAGTGCCTAGAGACTTTCGGTCTGGCCTATTGTTGAAGCCCTGGAAGGGAACTGGTGTAGCTGAGGGACTGTTGAGCAGAGAAGGTGCACACTTCCTTGGGTGGGACAGGCATATGGGGAATGAGGGATTGTAAGTTGTTGGTTGAGAGAGCATCGTGACGAAATCTTTCCTATTGTCCATGAGCCATAGCCTGGTTAAAAATCCCTTTACTCGAGTGGAGTTTAGTCCCAGCTCAGGGGTGACCCACTGTTGAGAGTGATGAACATTGTAGTCTAAGGCTGGGAGGTTCATGGAAGGTCTGCATGCAGTCGGTGACGTTCATACCAAAGATAAGTACCAATTGTGTATTAAAATGACATGTTGCATTGTTATTTAACGTGTTTGATTATGGGTTACCTACAATTCATACTTTATAATTGTCTGTGTGTTTATGGATATTCCTGTATATAGTGCATTACAGAAGTTGTTGTTATTTCGTTATGAAATGGTAAGTTACCATATGTATTGTCTGTCAAGTTACATGTAAAGCTTCCACAAGAGGGTTGTGTGTGAATGAGTAATTACATGCAATTCGATTTGAATATATGCATACGAGTATATGTTTTTTTATATGTTAATATTATGTAGTATAACTCAGTAGAATACTGGGTATGTACTGTAAGTTCCGCAGTGAGGTAACGAGGGTGTTACTTGGTGAGTTTTGTGATGTCTCCCGGCCCGAGTGAGTAAATTAGCGTGCNCGTTACATTAAACCAATAGCCAAGCAAGGCCAATGCACCAAGCAAGAAGTAACCAAGCTGATAAGATAGTATCACCCAAAACTGGCGCAACACCTTCCCCGGGACTTACACACAAGATTGATAGAATGCAGTGCGCATAAACTGGCTTTCTGTGATTCTGAGAAGTTTGTCAAATGAGAGACTGGCACCCTGCATTTATAGTATTCCTGGTAGACTTGCTTGGGCTGACTTCTCTCTCTAGGTACTAATTAATTCATATCAATTATCTTTCTTCAGCTGACATCTCGTCTAGGGTTTCCTTCATTTCCTTGCTTCCTTCTGGAACATTCTAATCTTGTCAAAGGTCACAATAGAGGTTCATACCTCCTGAAGCTACCATAATATCAACAAAGCTCGGGCAAGATATCAGAATATTTTTTCTTACAACTTTTCAGAGTTGTCTGTGGGTTTTAGATATTTGAGATATTTCATAAACGCTGAGAAAACCACTTTTGAAGACTGGAGATGGATTATCATAAAGTTTGAAAATAGGATTAAACACTGTTGTAACCAATGGTTATCACTTGGTGGTCAATGTACTCTAGCAAAGGTGGTCTTGGAAACTCAATCTTTATATTGGATGGCCCTCACGACGGTCCCAGTTTCTGTCCTTACAAAGATTCGAAAAATGATCTTTTACTTTCTTTGGACTGGTGGTAGAAAAGAACATGGTATACATCTTTGTAGCTGGGACATACTTGCAAAGCCGAAACACTTAGGAGGATGGGGACCTAGGAACCTCTTCATTTTCAACCGTGCTTTAGATGCAAACTCCTCATGGCATGTTCTGATGAAAGAGGGGATTTGGCATCAGGTGATAAAAGACAAATACCTTCCACACACCTCAGTGGCTACATGGCTCAGAATGGATACGGTTTTGCAACCCTCGGCCTCGTAGATATGGAAAAATTTGATGAAATCATTGCCTCTCATCACACACTAGATAAGTTGGAAGCCCGGGAATGGTTATTCTGTACTAATCAGCTTGGACAAGATCTTGGGCATTGGAAATACTTCAATACTTTCTCGGGATCTCCTATTGGCATTAAAAAATAAAACTTTGCGTTACCTATATCAAGCTAACGCACAATCTTCTAGGGGTTTCATTACTAATTAGTGGAGAAACAGTGAGGAGCTGGGACTTACGAGGCTAGAGGCTATTGAATGCCAATCATTTGTTAATGCGCTTATTGACTAAGGTGTCCATCTTCAGACTAGAGAAGATACTTTAATCTGGACTGGTGGTGACCAGTCGGGCCTTCTCACGGTAAAAAATGTATATAACGCCATGGAAAAAAATATTGGCCACAACAGAATGCATTGTGGCGAAGACAGATGTGGTCATGGGAACTAGCCTACAAGATCAAACTTTTCCTTTTGTTGGCTTTGGAGAACAAAATCCTAACTTGGGATTCTTTGCAGAAAAGAGGATGGGAAGGACCGAGCATCTGTCCACTCTGTCGCAGGGACGAGGAGACCATTACACACTTATTTGTAAATTTCCCTTTCACACTCCACCTGTGGCAGTTATTACTTATTGTTTTTAGTCTTGCTTCTCCATGGGGAGGTATCTCTTTAAAAAATTGCTATGGAAATTGGCTGAAACTGGAAAAAGTCTATACTACACTCTCATTAGTGGTCTGCTGGTATATATGGCAAGAAAGAAATAAGTATATTTTTGAAAATTGTTCTCCTACTGTACAGGGTGTTGGAATCAAAATCAGAGGGATGGTAGAAATTTCCAGTGGACAGTCTTTACAAAAAAGAATTTGCAAAAGGAACAAGAAGACCCCTGACATTACTTTGGCTTCCAATTGTTGGTTTGATGGTGTTGTGCAAGAAAATGGTAACCTAAGTGGGGCTGGGGGCATCATTAAGATCTCAGGAAATGTTATTTATAGGTGGGCTTTCAACTGTGGGATGGGCTCAAACACTAGGGTGGAACTACATGGGGTGTGGGCCTCTTTATCTTTAGCACATAGGTTGGATATTGAACACCTTCATGTTCTGGGGGATTCAAAGATTGTGATTGATTGGTTAAACTACAAGAGCAACTTACAAGTAACTTCTCTTATGGGCTGGATGGATAAGATCAAGGATCTTATATCTTTATTAACATCATTAGATTTGATCATATCTACAGGGAAGAGAATGTGGAAGCAAATGTGCTATCAAAAAGAGCATTACAAATTCTAGAAGGGAGGATCAATTACAACAAATGGCAGGATGACCACAAGGACCCCCCAGTAACTATGCATCTCTATCTGTGATCTATATAGTATAGCAGAGATAACTATGCAATTAATTTGAGATCTGAAATTAACTTTCTGTGCTTCTCATATGTCACCATGGACATACTATTTTTGTATTTTGATTGGCATTTTGTTGAGTCTAGCTATATGCTAATAGCACTTATGTATGACATCAAGATAAGTCTTTGTTTCTATTGGAAAAGAATATGACTAGGTGGTTTGAACATACTTCATGAAGATGGCTCTAATAGCACAAACAATGTACTCTTTTATATGAAAACAACGTATATACATATATGTGATGACTATTGAAGGACCGAAATATTAGGCCTTCCATTAATTAACGGACCGAAATATTAGGCTTTGAAAGTGTTATGGAAAATGAACGGACTGAAAGATTTCTTATGGAAAATATTAGGCCTTCCAAAGTGTAAAGTGTTCGCCACACGATGCTTTCTCATATATAAAACTAAAGTATGGGAATCTTATGATGATTACGGTGTTTTGTTTTGATTTGGGAATCTTTTTGATGGGAAGATTTTACAAGATTTATTTCCTCTTAAGAGGTCACAAGTTCAAATCCAAAAGGGGTAGATTTATTTCTTCTTAAGAGGTCACAAGTTCAAATCCAGAAAGGGGTAGGGTATGTATACCTTCGTAGACTTTACCAGTCAAATCGCTGGGCAGAGGGGAGTCCCTTGTCCCACAAACAAGGGGATCTCATACACCAATTTAGTGTGCTGGCTTAGCCGTGACCTTAAAAATAGATTATTATTATATTATTATTATTATTTCATGTGTGTTACGTTTGTATTTATCATCCTTATCTGCGCCTAATAAATTCGGAATTTATATAAATAAACAAAGAAAATCAAACCATTCCCATTCTGTTAATAAATTCGGAATTTATATAAATAAACGAAGAAATTCGGAATTTATAGAAAGTAGGGGAATCTTTTTGATTACGGTGTTTTGTTTCGATTTGGATTACAAGATTTCTTCCGTGTCTGTTACGTTTGTATTTCTCATTCGGATTTTATATAAATAAACGAAGAAACCCAAACCATTACATTCTGTTAAGAGGACGAAAAGATGGAGATCTGTAATGTTCCTTCTCTTTTATGGTCTCTGAGGAGAATAGTTTTCCTCTTTTCTTTTTTCATCTTCTTTCTCACTCCTTTCATCTTTTCCACCGTTCAATTCTCAGACCGTCCGCATCCTCGTCTCGGCAATGCTTCTGACCATGACCAAGAGGCTTTGCTTGGATTTCTGTCTGGAATCACCTACGATCCATCTCAAAACTTAACCACTACGTGGAAACCGAATGTATCGTTCTGCGAGTGGACAGGTGTCATATGCAGTCGGCACAGACAGAGAGTGGTTTCACTCAATGTTTCAGACATGGGATTGCAAGGTACAATCTCTCCTCTTCTGGGCAATCTTTCCTTTCTTAGAATGCTTGACCTTAGCAACAACAGTTTTCATGGTCACATTCCCTATCAATTGGGAAATTTGTTTCGCTTAAACATGCTTTACCTGTATCTGAATGAACTCCAAGGTTCTATTCCGCCTACTCTTGGTCGCTGCCGTAGTTTGCGGTCATTGTTTATAGGCGGTAACAATCTCATAGGAAACATTCCCACTGAATTAATATGCGTTCTTCCCATGTTACGATACTTTAACTTACGGAGAAGCAATTTGACGGGTAGAATCCCCACCTGCTCGGTAAACATATCAACAACCTTAACGAAAGTCATAGATCTGAGTGAGAACCATCTCACAGGACAAATCCCATCTAACTTCACCAATCTTGGAAGATTGTATCTCACTGCTAACCAGTTGACTGGTCACATTCCAGTGGAGTTGTGTCGCAAGAACATGCGGTTGACTGAACTCTATCTGGATTATAATCAGTTGAGTGGCAGCATTCCTGCGTCCCTCTTCAATTGTACGAACCTTCACCGGATCGACTTATCTTTTAATCAGCTCAGCGGAATAGTGCCCATGGAGTTGCGTAAGTTGACGCAGCTCCAAGTGCTCTCATTAGGTATGAATCAACTGGTTAGCGGGAGCACCACAAACTTGCCCATCCTTTCTGTGCTTACTAACTGTTCTACCCTACAAAAATTAGATTTAAGCTTTAATAATTTCACGGGACGTTTGCCCCATTCTATAGGCCGTCTCTCTAAAGAAATAAAATTCCCAAGTTTTCAAATAAATGGATTTGTAGGGGAAATACCTCCACAGATTGGAAACCTAACTAGTTTAACATTATTGGGTTTAGATAGTAATTCTTTTACAGGGTCAATCCCAGTGTCACTTAAAATGCTTCAAAAGTTGGAAAGGTTAATGATGGGAGGCAACAATTTACAAGGAAACATCCCCGTAGAAATTGGACAACTCAAAAGCTTAGGGCTCTTAGACATTAATGAAAATAATCTTTCTGGAAGAATGCCTGATTCTATTGCTAGTCTCCAGCAACTAAGATATTTAGATCTTAGTAAGAACCAATTATCGGGTAAAATTCCCACAAATATAGGGAAATGCGTGAACTTACTATTGCTAGACCTATCATACAACAGACTTAGTGGTGAGATACCTCAAGAGGTTGCAGGTCTTGCAAATTTAGCTTTCTATTTCAACCTCTCAAACAATTTATTAGAGGGTTCCCTGCCTTTGGAACTAAGCAAGATGACTTTGCTTCAAGCTATAGATATTTCTGCAAATCGGTTCATTGGTTATATTCCAATTCGGCTTGGAAGTTGCAAAGAACTAGAATACCTAAATATTTCTTGCAACACACTTGAAGGTCCGATTCCAATGTCACTTGGTGAACTTCAAAGTCTTCAAGACATGGATTTCTCCTCCAACAATTTGTCAGGTGCAATACCCACATCATTGGAAAATCTCAAAATGCTCCGCCAATTGAATTTATCTTTCAACAACTTGTCAGGAGAAGTTCCGAAAGGTGGAGTTTTCAAAAATCTTGGTGCCACATCATTTATGGGAAATCTTGGTCTCTGTGGACCTTGGGTAGATTTGTCATTGTGCTCTGCTCCCAAACATAAACGTGTTTCTCATCTGAAAAAAGTTGTCATATCCATTGTTGCAGTTGCAGCCATTGTTGTATCGTTTTTATTTCTAGGAATCTTGTGTAGACTAAATCACAAGAGGAATATTCCTATGGAGGTTGGGGCATCCTTGAATGTGGGGCACTGAAGAATTTCCTATGCAGAGCTCATCACTGCAACAGATGGATTTAGAGATGCCAACCTGTTGGGAGTGGGTAGTTTTGGGAAAGTGTACAAAGGGGTTTTGAATGATGGCACAGTCATTGCTATCAAGCTTCTCAATTTGGAAAACAAAGGGGCTCACAAAAGTTTTAAAAAGGAGTGCAAAGTTTTGGGTAGAGTAAGGCACCGAAATTTGATTAGAGTCATAACCTCTTATTCAGACCTCCAAATGAAAGCTTTGATATTTCCATTTATGCCAAATGGAAGCTTAGAGAAGTGGTTATATCCCGATGGTGAAGTAGAAAGTGGTTTGACATTGATTCAAAGGTTGAAAATAGCAATAGACATTGCCAAGGCATGGCATATCTCCATCACCATTGTTTCATGCAAGTGATCCATTGTGATTTGAAACCAAACAATGTGCTTCTTGGTGAAGATATGACAGCATATTTAATAGACTTTGGTATTGCGACCATATGTTTTGCAAATGATGAGGATTCAACTTTCACTTCTACACTTGCACTTAAGGGATCTGCGGGTTACATTCCTCCAGGTATAATTTGAACTAGATGGCATGTTAAACAATG
>SNQJ01S0240543.1:10480-21809 GCA_010110895.2 Picea sitchensis
AAAACATTGATTATATTACATATTTTCATGTTCCTAGGAGATTAAACCAAATTACAGATACTCTAGCTAATCAAATTTTAGATTGGCATCTTGCACACATATGAAAGAACATTGACATAAGCATGTAAATACAATTTTGCACATGCGATCCATAAGACACAAAAGATCAAAAAAACATATATAACATCATAAAGTAACCAGAGTACATAGATGGACGCAAGCGCCTCAAAAATAGGACCAAGAACGAGTCACAGGGCTTATGCCCTCAAAAAATATATACAAGTAGTGTTCATGGCATGTAAAAAGTCTAAATAGGTTCAGGGCCTATGGGCCTTGTTATAATAGTCCACAGCATGGGATAAATGCCTAAACAATCAGACCCACATCTGAGGTGCCTCCACTACATGAGGCTACATGAATGGCGACAGGTCCTCTATCTCTGCCATCGGGACTATGCGAGTGAGTGCAGTAAAGTTCCACTCAACTCATCTATGTACCCTCTTATCCTCCCTAGCTGGGAGGTTCCCTGCTACTGCTGGTCCCTCGACAGTGGCAGCTGCGACTTCTGGCCGAGGACGACGCCTGTTCTATGCATAATCGGTTGGTCGCATGGGTCCCACATCTGCATGCAACAAACGTATATCTGTCAAATACTTTGGCATATAAAAAAATTACATATACAACAAAAAAAATACAAAGGTGGAGACTTACCCATCTCCCCTCACTCCTCACCAAGAGACACGGGTATCTCAGGATCTCTAGAAAAGTCCATCCCTGCATATGGGTAATCCTTGATCACAGGGATCTGCCATGATAGCCATGTAAATAAGTCATCATTGAAGGACTCATTGGTCCTTCCACCACCCTTTCACAGCAGTAATACTGCCCATCTACATATAGCAGGAAAAGAGGCTTGATGTCCTTGTACCACTACCCAAGAACTAAATCTCGGAACTCTCTCAAAGAACCGATAATCCACCCAATAAGAAATAATTTCGCTTGCAGCGACAGGTCAGTGATCTTACTTATGGGCACCTGGGAGCTCAAGCGGTTTGTCCCTATGTTCAGGGGCCCCTCTGGAAACGTCCTGAAATTGACTGGTTCCCCTCTCCTTGAGAGGCCAGTCAAAAAATAGATATCCTCGGTGGTGGGCACCAATGATTTCCCCTCTATCTTGAAGGCCTTTGCATCAAGGTGTCAATGGTCAATCAAGGCATTCAATAGCCTTGGTTTCACTCGCATAAATGGACACAGGAAGAACTTAAGTAAACCACATTGCATCAACGTGGCCATGACATTTAGATCTCCCGCAACAACCTCACTGATTGCTTCATGCTCCTTTTCCCTCTAGTGGACATACATCCTGCCAACACAACAAAGTTCAAGAGGTTTAGTAAGGGTTGTTTGGTTCTTTTACCTATAAAGGGGGGTCCACACGTGATGTCTAGGTG
This sequence comes from Picea sitchensis, assembly GCA_010110895.2. Classification (NCBI taxonomy): domain Eukaryota; kingdom Viridiplantae; phylum Streptophyta; class Pinopsida; order Pinales; family Pinaceae; genus Picea; species Picea sitchensis. Next base: position 11,932 of record SNQJ01S0240543.1, read on the forward strand.
ACAGTCACGTGTACACGTGGGCAGGTTTTACTTTGCCCGAGTGTACACGCAGCCTGTCCAGAGACAGCCCGCGTGGACCTAGGGCCGACCTTTTAAAGGTCGATGCCCACCCAAAAAACAAACTCAAAAGAAAAATTGAAGAATTGAATAGCTAGATAGGGGAGTTTGTACTTACTTGGTCCAAGCGGAAGTTCATTGCGTCCACTGTAGCTCCCAGAATCATTGTTTTTATCAAAGGGGGTCTTTTGGCTCCAGAGTCAATTTCCAAATAAGCAATGGTGATAATGAGCTTCCAGCTTCTATTTATAGACTTTTTGGCCTCTTTTTGTCACTTTTTTGGCCTCCCTTATCAGTTTCTTTATACCAAAAACCATTTAGAGTGATTCAAGAGTTATATGGGAGGGATTTGATCAGGTATTGGGACACTTTTTTTGAGTTTTGAGAAAATTTTGACAGTCCATGAAATTTTTTCCAAGAATCAACTTGAGCATATAGGTTAGGTTACTACCCCGACTTTTGTGTCTCGTTGTCTTTTTCCTCTGCCATAGGATTGATCCCATCAGGTTGTGACATGGAACCATCATATCTACTTTAGAAGTGTCACAACTTGGCGGTAGAGCTTACCAGAACATGGATGCCCTAGGTAGGTCCTGGTTGCATTATGGTGTCCATGCCATCCCTAACACACTGTAGGCTCTGGAGTCCTTATAGTCTTTCCTGAATATGAGTTTGAGATTCATTTGCATGATTCTTCTTCGCTCTTGATCTCACCCTCAGGACTCCCAAAAAATAGCGGGTCTCCTTTTAAGCCCTTTTCATACCCTCTAAACATGAAAAGATTGTCGAGCGATCTTGTGGCCTTTCACGCTCGTTAAACTGAAATTTGAAGTCACGTCTGTTTGGCGGTAGTTTACCCCTTTTTCAGTCCGGACGGTCAACTACACGAACAAAGGTATACTTTATGGAACTTTCGTTCTTTAGAAGAGTACTCTCACGTATAAGTTTATCCCTTTTTCAGGCCTGAGGGACTAAACTTATGAAAAAGAAACCCCCATGGAGTCCATAGTTAAGCTCTTTTCAGACTCCCTAAAATTGAAAAGATCGTCGAGTGACCTTATTCTTTCACACTCGTTAAATTGGTCCAGAAGAATATTCCTGACGGAGTCCATAGTTAAGCTTTTTTCAGATTCCTTAAAAATGAAAAAATGGCCGAGTGATCTTGACTTTATCACACTCATTAAAATGGTTTTGAATAAGACATCTTTTCGGTGCTAGTTTACCCCTTTTTCGAACCAACTAGACTATATTCAAAAAAGGTACCCCAATGGAGTCTCCTTTTATGTTTTTTCAGACTCTCTAAATATGAAAAACCACCGATGTTACCTTCTCTGGGCTTGTTAAACTTACATCGAAGGATGTTACCATTGTGTGTTTTGTTAAACACGTTTGCATACCTTATACGCCAGCCTTGTAATAGTTTTCTTCTACGTCTAAACACCTTTGGCCCCTGGAGGATTTTTCCCGAGTATCATTCTACTAGAACATCAGTCTTGTCCTTGTGCCTTGAGCTTGTATGTTTTCAACACTCATTCCTCCTTTGTAACGTAATATTCCTTTATTCTTTTTCAAAAATTATTGAAAAGAACAAAAAAATCAAATATACCCCAAAAAGAGGAAGGGAAAATTATTTTCTTTATTGGCAACATAATGAGTCACCCTTAGATAAAGCACATATGTCCGTTTGTTCATCAGACTATGGGATGTAGTATGACCTTAGGAAGCTTTTCTCTCTATATAGAGTTGTGTCCTCCACCATTTGGTTATCCTTCCAAACATATGGAAAGTTTGTGTTGCCTCCTGCTTCATAGACTTATGATTAACATACATGATGCCTGAGTCTCATCATTTGTCATGCTATTGTCCAAGGGAAGTTTGTCACTAAGCTTGAGTCGACCCCTCTACAATATGTCTCTTGTCTGCATACCAGACCATCCTGAACATCCAATCAAGTCCTTGTTCGAAATCACTGAAGTCTTCAGTCCGATCATCAAGATTATCAAGTCCATGACCGACGAGCCTTCGAAAACCTCTGGGTAGTGCAGTCGTACACTCATATTACACTCCTACCCGAGTTTTGAAGATTTTGAAGTTGTTTCTCGAGCTCTGAAGATCTCATCTCCAACCATTAGGCCGAATCAACTTCTGGAAGATGGATACTCTATATGTATATCTTTCTGATTTCAAGATGTAGCTCCACTGTGTATTATTCATGGCTACTCTTTATAGTTATTTGACATGGATCTATAGTGTATTTGATTGGTAGCCATGGTTCTATTTTATCCCGAGCATGGGTATGCCCACTTTGGTGAGACATTTGTTATTTTTCAGACGACACCTCCTGGTTCCTGATCCTTGGGCTCAATCGTTCGGCACATCAATAAAGACTGGTAATGTATTTCGGTCATCAGATGCTCTTATGACCTCACACATTAGGAGGCATTTGTTATAACCCTAAATTGCACCACACATGCTTACCTGGCATCAAGCCAACTCATATCCCTTCTTTGCCAAAGCACTGCTGAACAACTCTTTGAAAATCCTCTTTTATAAAGGTCCACATGCCCTAATCCATTACTGCACGTGTGTACACGCTGGCTGACCCAAAATAGCCCGCATGGACCGACAAAAGCATGACAAAAGGAAAGTTGTCGATGAAACAAAAATCTATGGGTGAGTTTACTGAAACTCCCGGCCATGCATGGTTGAGGGTTCGTCCAAATACCTAGCTCCTTCTAGCCTATAAAAGAGGGGGTAGGGGTCCCATTTGGAGGAGGAAAAATATAGAAAAGAAACTTTGCCCATTTACGTATTCCCATTGTCCCAACCCTTTAGCCTTTCCTTATTCCAAAGGAGATTCATAGCAAAGCAGTTGGAGGAAAGAAGAAGAGGAACCCAGGATCAGGTTCAAGGAGTGGTGGTCGGTCTCAACTTTTGTAAGTTGACTCATTCAAAGTAATAAAGAAAATTCTTTTCCCTTCCTAATTCATGAACTGTTTATAGTTTGATCAGTATGTGTTTGGATTTCTAACCCATTAGTATATAAGTAGTATGCATGCATAGTTGTTGCTTGTCTTAAATGCAGGTCAACTTTGGAAGGAGTATCGCGAACAAGTAATCAAGCATGACGGAGAATTGACATCAAATGTCGGATACGAGGTAGGTTGATCTTTCCATGCATTTACTAAGAAAAGTGGATTTAAATCTAGGGATGAAGGTAGAAAGTAATTTCTCTTCGGTCATATCTGCATGCAAAGTATGAACTCTATTTGCTAGTCCATAGGGAGATTTTCCCAACAACAGTAGGTTCCAACAGGGTAGTAATATTCTTTAATGGCGTACTGGAAGGAATCCCATGTAGGAGCCACCAAAAAAATTGTAGATTCCTCCCCGACCCTTTTCTCAGAGTAAGTATCCCACCAGTCTTTAACATGGGGAACGACCTTGAGGAGTGAAAAAGTGATCTTATCAGAAAAATTGTGGACCAAAAATATCCTTCGAGTAGATTCAACCATTTTTCTACACCATCCACATCTATGAGTCCTTCAAATAATGGAATATCAAAATTTACCTGTACCTTGAAGGGGGTTGCATGGCCGCTTGATGAACATGCTTCTCCTATGGACAGTTGTCGAAGGATCTATGCAAAGTTGTCCATCATTTCATTCCTTTGTCACGTGAGGGCTTCCTTGAGAAACATTTTAATAGGATCTCCTACTCCATCATATTTATTCTCATCCCCCATGGGTTTTTTTCGGGCTCAGTGCGACCGATCTTGTAATGGATCGATTGGTTCAAGTCCCAACTTGTTGTACCCAGATCTTGTCGGGGACATGCACGAAGAAAAATAAATGAAGAGAAGACCACTCTGATACCACTGATCCATATTTAGGAGCGGAATGAACTAATTAATAGTCTGAATAAACACAAATATATAAATAATAACACAAATATCTAGTGAAAATATCTTTTATTAAATAATGAAATAGGATGAAATTGTAAAACTATAGAACTGAAACACTTTCTTGAATGGTGGTAGCTATCTCTGAGAAGAGATGTGGCTAATACATGCATCCGTCTGATTAGAATGGATTACAATGAGGCTCTAGAGGCCTTTTTGATATTACTCATGAATGCCAAAACCAGACATCCAAAAACCTAACCCTAGAAGGTGAAATGTCAAAATTCATGTGGACATTATGGGTAAGTTGGTGTAATTTGGTACCTCAACTTCCAAGGGTCGTAAATTTTGCATACGACCTTTGTTCTAGGTGTGTGATATCTCGTTGGAAAGGTCTTTCAAAGAACCACACATTCCACTATCAAACTTTGAATCTGTCTACAGTTTGACTGTGGCGAGCCAAAAAAAAACGTTTAGGGCCCCAAAATGGCCCTGGAAGTACAACAAGATGTGATGACATGAAAACATACAAAATAAGATAGTTGGATTAGGTGAGAGTCCACCCGTATCCACCTGGAGGATGTGTGGGGCTTCAGACAACCCCAGAAGTGTATAACCCAAAATTATAAATCAGTACAGAAGAACGTGTTGAACAAAAAATGGACACGTGGAGCTAGTTGGAATATGTGGGTGGCCACCAATATCCACCTGGATCAGTATCCTTCACACCAATAGTTTTACTAATGGGTTGGTGTTAATTCTTACAATTCAAGATTTTGAATGTAGAAATAACTAATATTATCTTTATTTGATTCGGTTTTCGATCATAATTACTTAATCTATGCAACATCTAAATTAATAAATTCCTCTTTTAGTATTTTTATAAGAGTTAATACAGTGTTGGAATACTAAGAGCGAGGGGGGGTGAATCAGTATGAGCACAATTAGTACTTTTAATCACAATATAAAACCTCCAATAAATATAATGAGCATTCAAAACACCATAATTCAATACATAGACATCACATAAACAAAGTACACCAAAATCTTATGTGGAAACCCAATGCGGGAGAAAACCACATAATGTTTTTCCTATTTATTAAAGAGTACATTCATTAGAATCATCAAGTTCCTATTTCTCTAGCTACAATTGGAAGGAGGATCCAACCCCCTATTTATAGGATGCAACCTGAAATAAGCTCAAACTCCCTAATTTACCACTCCAACCAGAACAAGGCTACAACCCCCTTTCCTTTCCCTGTCCAACCGCCCTAAAATATAAATGTAGGCCAATATTTCACTACCTCTATCACCGATAACCTGTTGTTGTTGTTTTTTCTGATAATTCTATTGTCACAACTTATTTCAATATCTCATCAAGACTGCAACCACAGATACCTCATACCAAGATTCATAAGAAAGTTATTCAAATCAAATTCTTATGAATATCTAAGACATATATGTTCCTAATTTCATCAGAATACACACCCTAACATACATAGGAAGACATAACTTTAACTTATAACTGACTTGAGTTTCAGATCCATGATCTTCAATAATTTTTCCTCACAGGTCTGAGACCCTATACACTATCTTCTCACGGGTGTCCTCACTTTTTCTCAATGCATCCTGTGGATGTCCGCACTTTTCCTCCTGAAACCTGTGGATTTACTCAAAGAACCTTTGTCTATAACTTCTTGTCTATATGCTCGGCTCCTGCAAACTTCTTCCTTCACTAGACTTCATTGAATTCCTCTCACTGTCTCAGATCTACGACCTGTATTCTTAGAAGTGATTTTCCAATTAACTCTTCTTTGTGTTTTAATGAGGATCTCATGATGACATGCAACTGACATGCAACATGTTAACTTCTGATGCAACTTTTTAAATTTTATTCATAGTTACTTTAATATGCAACCGACATGAAGCTTCTTAACTTTTGTTTACAACTCCTTTACTTCGACATGCAACTTGTTAACTTTATGTTCAAAGGTTGAAATCAATGACAATCAATATTTCAACAATTCAATGACAACCAATCATTCGACAACTAAACTTTCGACAATTAATATTTCAACAATTAATATTTTAATAATATCCCCCTTTGGCATTGATGGAAACACTTAGACACAACACATAGACATGGTTAAAACTCATTCTCATGTTGGCTCCCCCTATATTCATGCCTCTTATCTTCATTTCCGTGCCTCTATTTTTATCTCCGCCTTTGACATCAATGGCAAAGGGTGACTTATCCTTGGGGTTTCTTCCCATGTCTATAAGCCTTTGATCTCTACTGATGTTTCTCTTCATGGTGCTTCCTTGTGTACCTCTCTGATAAAAATCATTCAATTCTTTCATGATTATTTATTTTCTCCCCTTGTATTACTATGAAAAATTCCGCGTAGATCACTATGGGGTTGAAACTACTCCAAGTTTATGTCGAAGATACTCAGAATTCTCCCTTGGAATAGGTTTTGTGAAGATATATGCAATCTGTTCTTTTGTCCCAACATACTCTACCTTGATGTTCTTCTCTGTAACTTGCTGCCATAGAAAGTGAAACTTGATCGGTATGTGTTTCATCTTGGAATGCATCATTGGATTCTTAAAGATACTTATAGAACTAGTATTATCACAAAATATTGAAATAGGATCATCATATTCTACTTATATGTTTTGCAAAGTTTTCTTCATCCAAAGAACCTATCTACAATATTTTGTTGCTACAATATATTATGCTTATGTTGTGGACAATGATATTGAAGCCTATTTCTTGCTCAACCGGGATACCATACAATCACCCAAGTAGAAGGATGCTCCACTTGTACTTCTTCTATCATCAACACTTCCTGCCCAATCCACATCTGTGTATGCAACTAGAGATAGATCATTCCCTTTCAGATACCATAATCCATAGTATTTTATTCCTTTGAGATATATGAATATACTCTTTACTACCATAACATGTGTTTCCTTCAGTGCTACTTGAAATATTTTCACCTGTCCAACTTCTTGCATCACATCTAGTCTCGATGTCGTCACATAGAGTAAACTGCCAATCATCGTTTTGTAGAGTCTTTGATTTGCATCCTTGGATATATCATCTTTTCTCAATTTGAAATAGGTTTGCATGGGAGTACTTACAAGCTTGCAATATACCATTCCAAACTTCTTTAACATTTATTTGATATACTTGGTCTAGGAGATGAAAATACATATATCTTGTTGACATATGCAGAGTCCCAAAAAGAAATAAAACTCACTAAGTATTGAAATTTTGAATTCATTATGCATGTCGTTAGCAAATTTTTGACTCATATTTTCATCATCACTTCCAAAAATAATATCATCAACATAAAATTCAATTATCAATATACTATCTTGATTTACCTTTATGCAGAGATTTTTGTATGCATTACCTTTCCTCAACCCTTTTTATTGTAGATACCTATCCTATATTGAATACCATGCTTTGGGGGCTTGTTTGAGTCCATACAATGCCTTCTTCAATTTGCAAACATAATCTTCCTTTTCTGACAGTAGAAACCCTTCTGGTTGTTTGATGTAGACTTATTAATCTAGTTCTATGTTTAGAAAGGATTATTTTACATCCATCTGATATACTTTGATTTTATTCAAACATGAATAAACCAAGATGAGTCTGAATTCTCGCATTCTGGCAACTGGGGAATAAATTTATTCAAAATCTATTCCTTCAAATTGAGCATATCCCTTTCATACTAACCTTTCTTTATTCATGGTTACATGTCCATCCTCATTAAACTTGTTTCTGAATACCCATTTTGTGCCAATCATGTTCTTATCTTTAGGCCTTGGAACAAGTTCCCATGTTTCATTATTTTCTATCTGATCCATTTCTTCTTCCATAGCTTTGATCCAATGTTCATCAGTGTTGGCTTCTTCAAAGTTGTTGGGTTCAACTGTGGACAACAATGCTAGATGTCTTTCTTCTGGTGAGCATAATGTTCTTTAGGTTTCAATTCCCACATCTTTATTCCCAATGATTTGTTTTGATGGATGATTTTTCTGCACTCACCGAATAGGATTTTTGGGAGATATCCGAAGATTTTTTTGCTCATCTTCCTAGTTTTCAAATCTCTTTACCAAGGCCTCTAGAAAATCCAACTGAAACAAGAGTGCTCACACAACATTTACAAATGATCTTGGGTAATGTCCTCATTATGAATCACCCACATTCATACCAACCTCATTCTCAACACAATTACCATTTCCAGGAAACTATCTTCCATACCCACTATGGGTGGCCACTCTTTCTCAACACTCAAGTTTTTTTTTCATCACTTCTTGCTAATTGTAAAAATGTTCTCTTTCCTACTCAAAAATCCCCTTCTCCCATGATTTCTTGACTCTTAATCTTCACCCAAGGATTATTACACTCAACCCATGTTATAATAACTGAGTGGGATGAATTCCTAACCCAACCTCTTACATGAATTCAATGATTTAAGTGTTTTATAAGTCAAAGGGATAAACATATAAATGAAAATTTGTTTAATGAAGATGTATTGAGACTCAAGGCATATGGAAATCCATTAAAACCCCCATAAACCCCCCTCTGTTGTGGAATCCCATCCATTACTTTGGTCCTTACTCATCTATAGCCAATGGTGTATTTCATTTTATTATTTTTCCATGTACAATTTTTACATATTACATCACTTGGCCTGCAACAATTCATAATACTTACAATTATACAATGCTTTATTGGGGGATCAAAATTGGGGTATTACACATTTTAGCATTACTGAAATTGCATTCAAGAGACCCTAGAGATAATCATCCTTGTAAAGAAATTTCCTTGGCATTACAAGCCCAAAAAGTAGAACCATCCTTCCATACCTCAGGAAGAGGAGTAAGAATAGAAGTTGCACTCAATATCTTGTTCACCATTGTTAGCTAGTCGTATCATGTGGAGGATACACTAAGAAGAAATGAATCACATGACATTGGTGTCTGGTTACTAGATTCATAGTATTTCTAGATCAATGCTTGTTATTGACTTGACTACAGTTATGTTTCTAGCTAGTTGTTATGTGTAAGTTACAACCAATAGAAGGCCTTGCAGCTAGGATAAACTCTTCCTATGGTTGGCTCAATTTTCTCTTCTCAAAATCCAATTCTTAGGTTCACAATCAATAATTACGCCCACATCAATTCCAATCCACAATCCTCTTACCCATCAACATGCACAACCCAAGGAATGGAATCCTCTTCTCTACTTAGTAGTCCCTCAAGTTATCCCACTTCCCTCTAGGGATCAAGCAAAATATGGAGAGGAATATTGTTATTGAGATTCCAAGGATTATCATCTATGGCTAAATTTACTCAATATTTTCTTTTTATCCATACAACCATAGTTATCACCTAATTAATTGTTGTATATTTTCACAATTCACTTATAATATGTTGAGGGTAGTTTTCTCAAGCATAATTATCATGATTTCCCCAACCGAATGATTTTTTGCAGGGTAATTCAAAATTTTGATATTTTGGCTCTTTGATGATTCAAATGGCACCCAACATCTTAACTCTCTTACAAATCCTTTGACCAAATAATAATTTGTTTGCATGGGAAAAAATATAAATGAGATAACCCCCAATGATGGATAAAACACACATTAATTTATAATCAAGGGACATAATTAAGGTTGCAAGGACTTTGAATTAAGTCACTTACTAATGTCCTTTTTACTTAGCCTAATTAAACCCATGAGTCTTCCCCCTCTTATGGAGTCACAACCCCCCATTATTTTTTCCTTCTCTTCTGCAACCTATGATGTGGTTCTTTATTAAAATTCAATGTATGATCTTACATATTACATTGATCCAGGTGGATATTGGTAGCCACCCAACTATTCCAACTGGCTCCTCTTGG
>SNQJ01S0240547.1:0-13534 GCA_010110895.2 Picea sitchensis
AGTGTTGATAATGGCATTTCTTTCTATTTGATTATCCACTAATTTATGAAAAGTACAAGTAATTTTTAAGGTGAAATTAGCTTCATCATTTAGCATATAACAACAACATACATTCCATATTTAAACATGTAAAATGAGCATAATTTATTATCCCTCTTTTTGGTAATAATTTTTAAATAAGATCTTATGGAAAGTGATGCAGGAGCATCATTATTCTTGAGATTTGGTTGTTATTTGATTACCTAATGAAGAACTAGTTGAATTCCAGATGCTAGGTAAAAGGTGACTCACACACTGTCAAATCAAAATATTTATCAAGATCCATTGTTGGATCATGGAATTTATGATCAAATCACTAGTGGGGTAAGTTATAATCGTGATCGTTGATCATGATTGGGTCAACGACCCACATCATTGTGTATGATGGAAATAATCATGGATCACATGTAATGATCAATGACTCAAATTCAAAGGTACATACTTAAGTTACGCAACAGTTAACAGGGAGTTATGTTGCACTTGTGGTATCATAAAACCCACTAAGGGACATGTGATGGTCACTAAAGACACATAGACATTCTTGAGGGTGGTCGAATTGATACCTCTCAATGTCCTTCTATGCTTAAGGAGAAATACCACTTGGTAAAAAGTGTTAAATAACTCAAAGGAATAAGCGCCTGGTCCTAGGGCTTGGATTTATGGGAAAGAGATTAGATCCCTACCTATAGCATTGAGACTACTAGCATATGCATATTCCATAACTGACTACTTTATAAATTTGGATTAATCCAATAAATATTTGGTCCATTGATTATAGGTGTTAATATACTTTTATGATTAGGGTCGGGTAGGGTTCCCTTCCCCTTAAACATTTTCCAAGAAGTTTATCTAACTCTTTTATGAGCCTAAGCAGGCCAAGTGTTGTTTCATTCTCTAATACCACTTTGTAACACACCCAAACCCATAAGTATCCTTTGAAGGGATGGAGAAATAATATTTTGTCTTACCTAGACTGTCCAAACACCTTTTCTTCGTCATTCTATCATCTTCTTCTCATCAATATTTTTCCAATGATTGTGACCATGCTTATTTTCAAGCTTAGGATCAACATTTATAGCCTCTCATAGTTTTTGGTCCTTCATTGGTCAACAAACGACTCCTTACCATATGGCCACTTATTACTCGTGTAATCCATTGTGGAAGTGACACATTAAATTCACGGGCCCAATCTTTTGGTCCACCTTTAATTGTCATCGAGACTTCTTATCCCACCATTAACTCCCACTAGAGAATAATTTTATGAAAATACACCAAGGACTTCCTCCCCCAAATACTACAACTATCATCTATTGATGTATACAGTTCAGAGCACGTCGGTGATGTAATTTGACACAGAGGTTAAAGAGTATTTGAAGGATTGTTATATTATTTACAATGAAAGTATAGTCGAGGTAGATCGACTGACGGTTGAAGGTCAAAGTGGATTGACAATAGGTCAAAGTTGAGGTAGATCGATAACAAGTCGAAGGTCGAGGAAGTCTACCAGGTAAATTCGAAGTCAAAGATATCGACAAAAATTAAAATGAAAAGAGATTGAAGTGTAGGTGTGAGACAACTGACTAGATATAGAATGAAGGATCGACTTGTAGTTGATTGTTAAACCCAACTTGGAGTTCAATGTAATAGAATAATGAGATTTGTGAGATTTGTAGCCAATGATATAAATGGATCTGTAACCATTTTTGGGAGCCAATATTTAGGGTTTTTCCTGTTGTAAATCCTATAAATAGGCTTGTTGTAAGTTCGTAAAGGTTGTTATTGTAAGGTGATAATAGAATACACTTTTGCAGGTTGATGCAAGTGTAAGTGTAGGTTGTTGGTAATGCATATGTAAGCTGAATTGGCTATAGTGTTTTTCTTCCCTGTGCAAGAAGGTATGATGCTGATTATGTCTTAAGTGTGGACGAAGGTTAGAAATGTAACCTTTTATTGTGATTGAATAAGAAAACAAGAGAGAAGAATGCTCAAATGAATGTTGGTTTTCCTGGTTAAGGGCTTCCAGGGTAAAAACTAGGTGTACTGTGTGTTTTCTTGTGTCATTTTCTTTATTGATTAAATTAATCTTCTCTTGTGCTAGGATTAGTGTGGAAGTTCCTTGAATTTCCTAACATGTGGTATGAGAGGATAGGTATTCCATGACAAGTGAGTTATCAATGTGATGTAATTATTTGGAGAGTATATCAGATCTTGGTTTTCCAATATGAATTTGAGAACTAAATCCTAGGTACAGTAAGAGTCGTAAGTCATAAATTTTTTTAAAGATCGTGGTAAATAATAGAGAGAAGTTCCATAATAGTGAGAAATATTTAATGGCCAAAATTTTGAGCTTTGGAAGCTTAAAATGGAATATCTTCTTGTGGATCGTAAACAATTGACAACAGTCTGTCTAGGTACCCACTCGACAAGCATGTCAAGAAAAGAATGGGAGAAGATCGAAAGAAAATGAAGAAGTACGATACGACTTTGTATTGCATATTTTGTCCTGTTGAATGTCTCAGGTGAAGATTTAGCAAAGAAACTGTGGGACAAGTTGGGAAGATTATACGAGTCGAAATTTTTAGTAAATAAGTTGTTTCCCAGAAAGAAAATCTATCTTCTGAGGAGGAGTGATGGAATTTCAATGACTGAGCATTTCAATACGTTTAATACTGTGTTAAGCCAGTTATCATCTATGGATATAAAGATCGTTGATGTGTATAAGTGTATCATCCTATTATGTTCTTTTCTAGACTCCTGGGATATCTTAGTCATGGCTATTGGGAGTAATACAACCACAATAGCGCTAGAGGATGTCGTTGCTTCTTTGTTGTGAGAATAAATCAGAAGAAAGAACATGGAAGGATCGACCAAAGATGTTATGGTAGTAAGAGTTCGACCATTAGATATAGATAAACATAAATTATCTAGTAGAAAGTATAAGTTTAAGGGTATATCTAAATCCCTGGTTCGGTCGATGTGAAGATGCTAGATATGCAGTAAAACTGGGAATTATAAAAAGGATTGTAAGTCAAAGTCAAGAGAAGTAAGCGTCAGATCCGACGAGAAGCATTCGACTGAGAGAAATATGACATCAGACAAAGGAGATTATGTGTATCTGGTGTCGACCAGTACACCATCATATCAATATGTTTGGTTGATCGAATCAGGAGAATCCTATCATATGACACAACTTAAATAATGGTTCTGTAAATATGAACGTTACGATTGGGGTGATGTGTTCTTGGGGGACAACTTGACAACCAAAATTGTCAGACGAGGAAGATTATGATAGACACTGTAGGATGGGATGAAAATAACCCTTCCAGGTGTGCTACACATTCCAGGCTTGACAAGAAACCTAATATCTTTCAGCAAGATGAGTGATGTAGGCTTGCATACTCTGTTTCAGAAGGATTTGTGCAAGATGGTTAGAGGTGTGATGGTATTAAGGAAAGGAGTTCAGATTGGTTCCCTGTACAAGTTCTTAGGGAATGTCTACTAGATGCAACAACATTTTTGCTCTTGAACTTGAATTGACTATGACTAGACTCGACTTGATCCAAGTTAGTTCAAATCGACTCGAAAAGAAATGATGAAATCGACTTGAGAAAGCTATGGAATGAGAGAATGGGACACATTGGAGAAAGGGGACTTAGAGCTATATAAAAGAAAAGTTATGGTAAAATATTTTCCTAAATGTGGTTTAGAGTTCGACTTTTGTGAACATTTTACATATGGAAAAGAAAGTCGGGTGAGGTTCCCATCTGGAGCGACTAGGGAAAATGGGATTCTAGAACTGGTGTATATTGATGTGTTTGTCCTGGTTACAGTTCCTTCACTTGGTGGATCCCTATATTGTGTCTCATTCATAGATGATTTTTCTAGGAATACATGGATATACTTTATGAGGAAGAAATCAGAGGGTTTCGATATATTTAAGAAGTCCAAATCTATTGTGGAAAACAAGACAGAGAAGACAATTAATGTGCCGAGGACTAAAAATGGTGGTGAATTATGTGGAAAGGAATTTGATTAGTTTTGTAAGAAGCGTGTCATAGCATATCAAAAGACCGGACCACATACCCCACAAAAAAATGGATTTTCTGAGAGAATGAACAAAATTTTGATGGATAAGGAAAGGAGCATGCTCAGTGGTGTTGGGCTCACACAAGAATTTTAGGTAGAGGTAGTTGATACTACAAGATATCTAGTAAATCTATCTCCTTTGTCAATGCAAGTCGACAGGACTCCAAATCATGTATGGTATGGTAAGAATCATTTGGTGGCACATATTAAAGTATTTGGATGTGATTATTTTGTGTTCCCAAAGAAAGTAGGAGCAAGATGGACAAGAAGGAAATAAAATGTATTTTGATCAGATACAAAGAAGGGATGAAAGGATTTAAGCTATGGTATCCTTCATCAAGGAGAACAGTGTAAAATCGAGATGTGTTATTCAAAGAAGTCATAGTTAAATCCAATCCCGAGGAAGTTGCTTAGACTGAGAATAATCCTGATATAGTGTGGTTTGAACCGAGGAATGAAGAATATGATTCAGATGAGTCAACTAAATATGAGGAAGAGGTGGAACAATTGAATCTTGTGGTAAGGAGGTTAGAAAGAGTGAAAAAACTAGTCGAAATTTATAGTCCACCTGACTTCTACTTTCCATTCATGTTCACTTCCATTGACGATGAGCCCAAGTCGATCAGTGATGAAGTCGACTCGACATAGAGTATACTATGGAAGGATACCATCGTCAAAGAGATGGAATCCTTGCACAAGAATGAGGAATGGGATTTAGTCAAGTTACCTAGTCGAAGAAATCCCATTAGTAGCATGTGGGTCTTCAAGAAGAAGATGAATGTTGTAGTACAAGTCAAGAAGTTCAAAGCTCCAATGGTAGAGAAACGTTATTCCTAGGTTGAGGGAGTCGAATTCGATGAGATTTTTTCCCCTGTTGCAAAAATCACTTCCATTAGAGTACTAGTGTCTCTGGATGCAACATTTGATCTAGAGATAGAACAGATGGATGTGAAGAACATGTTCCTACATGGGAGATGGAAGAAGAAATATACATGAAACAACCTGAGGGATTTATATTAAAGGAAAACCAAGAGTTGGTATGCAAGGTCAAAATATTCCTTTATGGTCTAAATAAATCACCAAGGATGCGGTATCGAAAGTCTTATACTTACATCCTTAGTTTTGGATTTGTGAGAAGCAATGTTGATCACTACATATATTCCAAGGAAGAAGGTGGGCGTTTCATATATGTATATTTGCATGTCGATGACATGGTGTTGATTGGAAACAACATTGACGCAATAAAGGAGGTGAAGAAGCATCTATCCTTAAAGTTTGACATGAAGGATATTTGTGCAGCTAACTTCATTTTGGGAATGGAGACTAAGAGAGATCAAGACACTAGAAATCTCTAGTTGAATCAAACGAAGTATATTGAAACGGTTCTGAAATGATTCAACATGCAAGATTGAAAACCGATGAGGTTCCAATTCTAGTGGGAGAAAGGCTTACTATAGAACATTGTCCAAAAACACAGGAAGAGATAAAGAACATGTCATGTGTTACCTATGCAAGTGTTGTTGGTAGTAAAATGTATGTGATGGTATACTCTTGACCATACATTTGCCATGCAGTGGGAGTGTTGGGTAGGTACATGTCGACACCCGGAAAGTAGCACTAGATAATTGTCAATAGAGTATTTAGGTATTTTTGTGGCACGAAAGACTATGTTATATGCTACCAAGGAAGACCTGGAGGTAACTGTGGTAAATTAGATGCACATGGATTTTTTGATGCCAATTGGGATGGATATATGTATGAATGGAGATTGACAAACATTTATGTGTTCAATATGTTTGGTGGAGAAATGAGATGGATGAGTAAGTGACAAACAACCATAGTCTTGTCAAAAATAGAATTTGAATACATGATAGCCACTCATGGAAGGAAAGAAGAAGTATGGATTCAAAGGTTGTGTTTAGGAATCGGGTTTGAGAATAGAGCTATGAAGGTATGTTGCGAAAATCAAAGAACAATATTTATAGAAAATAACCCTTCTTATCATTCAAAGACTAAGCACATCGATGTACAATACCATTTCATAAGAGACATGGTGGAAAATAACAAGGTTCTACTGGAGAAAGTATACATGTTGGAAAACATAGTAGACTCGTTGGTCAAGTTTGTCAGTGTTGTGAAGTTCTCTTCGTGTAGAGAGACAATGGGAATTGTTGCCCTAGGTCTGTGAACGAAAGTTGAGGAACGTCTTGTTTCAACAAAGAAGACAAAAAGTGGGAGAATGTTGGGTTGTTATATTCTTTGTTGTGAAATTCTATTCAAGGTATATCCACTGACGATCAACGGTAGAAGTGGATAGATAGTAGGTCGAAGTCGAGGTCGATTTACAGTAAGTTGAAGGTCAAGGAAGTCGACCTAGTAAATTTGAAGTCAAGGATATCGATGATAATTCAACTGAAAAGAGTTCAATTGCAGGCATGACACGAGCAACTAGATATCGAATGAAGGAAGAACTTGTATTTGACTGCTAAACCCGACTTGGAGTTGACTGTAACAAAATCCTAGTATTTGTGAGATTTGTATCCAATGTTATGCATGGATCGATAACCATTTTTTAGCACCAATGTTTAGGGTTTTTCCTGTTGTAAATCCCATAAAGAGGCATGTTGTAATTCTATAAAGGATGTTGTTGTAAGGTGATCATAGAATACATATTGGCAGGTTAATGCATGTGTAAGTGTAGGTTGTTGGTCATGCATATGTAAGTCAAAATGGATACAGGGTTGTTCTTTCCTCTAACATAAGGTATGGTGTTGATTGTGTCTTAAGTGTGGACAAAGGTTAGGAATGTAGCCTTTTATTCTGATTGAATAAAACAAAAATATAGTAGAACACTCAAAGGAATGTTGGTTTCCCGGTTAAGGGTTTCCAGGGTAAAATCTCGGTGTATTATGTGATTGCTTGTGTCATTTTCTTTCTTGTTTAAATTATTCTTATCTTCTTCTAGGATTAGTGTGGAAGTTCCCTGCATTTCCTATCACTAGCTCCCAATGTTTACACGGTGTGTGTATGTAACCCAAAAGATCTACGGTGAGGTTTCACCTCATTCCTCCATCAATCAATGATTGTCATTAGCCCTAACTGCCATCATCGTCGACGATTTTTCCATCTTCGTCAAAGCTTCTTGGTTGAACATGACCTTACCTACCTCCCCCATATCCAATGATGAAGCATATTGATCCAACGATCCATATCTCCTTGTAAAATATCTGA
Source organism: Picea sitchensis (assembly GCA_010110895.2). Taxonomy (NCBI): domain Eukaryota; kingdom Viridiplantae; phylum Streptophyta; class Pinopsida; order Pinales; family Pinaceae; genus Picea; species Picea sitchensis. Next base: position 7,357 of record SNQJ01S0240547.1, read on the forward strand.
TGACATCAACAATACCATTGTATTTCCTCTTTAGACTCTCATCAACTAACCAACAATTGACACATGTCATCTTGGGGACACTTTGGTTACCTTATTAGCGTGCCACATCATTCATTATGTCATCATCCTCACTCTTCTTTTGAACAAGTCCTATGGAAATCAATTATGAATATTCCCTTTCCCAACAACAGATCATCAAATTGCATTGGGTCACAGATGATGGTGTCATAGACGTTCTCACATTCTCCCGATTCATAGACCTTATACCTCTAATGATGATTGGTCAAATATCTATAGGCAAGATTTTCCTAGGACGAATCCTAACAATCCAACGACCATAATTGAAATGAAGAACCAAAGGAGCTCTTCAAACATTGGGACCACCCTCATCCCATCATCCAATATAAATGAGAAATCATTAAAGTAAAAAGATGCACCCTTTTAACATTATGCTTTCAGAAGGAAATAAGCAGGGAATTATCATTCAAAAATATTAAGAAAATCCTATCGGAAGAAGAATATTAGAAAAAGATGATTGGAAATACTAAATCCTATTTACTATTATGATAAATTTGAATATGAAAAAGGGCATCTAATAGGATATTGGGCTTTCGATTTTGGAAGGAAACGTTTACAAGTTCATTTATTATTATGATAGAAAGTAACCCGAGGACGAGAGTCTGATAGTGTTCTGGACATCAAACTTTGAAAAGTTCTTGTGATCATGACCAAATATCCTTCTGATGGTGTGAATCTGAGAAATCAAAGCAGATAATCTTGTAGAATGATATGGACCCAAAGACTTTGTGTGTAATATTTGAGTTATGTACACGATTTGTGGAATCTGAGATAAATAATACAATGAAATTTGATAAAAGATAGAGAAATAAAAGGTGGGTTTCAAACAATTAAAGGTTAAAGAAAAAAAAAAATTAGAGGTTTGGAAGATGTGACAATGGATTCCTTCCTTTGTACATCTTATAAAATTAACTAGACTTGATTAACCACTCTTTAGGCTTAGTATCCATATAAATTTGTAGTAAGGGGGGCCATTCAATTTCTTCTACAATGGAAGAAATTGATGGATTTTTTTGCAGCCACAACACCATGGAATGTAAAACTATGATTGATGAACAAGATCATAAAGAAAAGAAGATACAAGTTTACTAAAAAAAACTAGAAGTTGGTTTCTCGATACCAACCAACCATGCAATAAAGTAGAAATTTAGTTGTAGGTACAACAATCGTTCTTATTAAATAAGAATAGAGCTATACAATGTCATCTCCATAGATAAAAATAATAAATTAAACCCAACAAGCAAGTAATTCTCATCACACCTAGAAATCACATCAATTTTTAATACTATGAAAGTCATTTGGGTATTAAGTTTGGGGTGTTGGAATTAATTGACACACAAAAATAAACTATAAAATAGTAAAATAAAAAATAAAAATAAAAAGGATAGAAAAAACACATAACAAAAATACATCATAGACACAAGATTACACTGTAGAAAACATGAAGGAAAAAATACAACACTAAATCTGTATTATATGGCATCATTTCATAACAATTACAGAATTGGAATGTCATTCTAGCTCTTGAGAGCATCATCAATTAAAAACTCATGATTTTTTTATTTCATTATGTTATTCAAAAAATTGGTCTATGTGGACAGAGGTTGATCTCCCTAGACTCGGAAACCGAGAATAGAGAAAAAAGTGACAAAACATATAACTTTTCCTAGGTTTATGCAATAAAAAATACTAGCTAGAACGAGCTCACACATTTTAATCGATGGTTTTCCTCGCTAGTTGTAGTTTCCAGCTCCGTCCTGAGAATTGTGAATGATAACATGTAATAAGAGACAATCCAACAAGAGTGAAATCAACAGTTATGTATTTTGGTGAAACCTATGCAAATGATCAAGGAGAAATACAACAAATATAGTCAAACATAAACAACCTTTGCAGGAAAGAAACTATATTGTTGTATTAACGATAATGGAAAGATACTACAACCAAAGCCTTGATGTTGTGAAACTCCTTCCAACAAGTTCACTCCTCCAATACCCACAATGGATCCATGAAATCCATCACCATCAACTGACTCCTTTAGCTAATATTGAATCTCTCATAGCTAAAGAATGTTAACAATCTTCTAATCACCAACTATAAGAAAAACTCTATCAACCATTATTGTCCATTAACTATTATATTTTCCGTATGAGAGAAGGTCCCTTTTATAGGTTGAAAAAGAGGTTAGGATGAGAGGTTAGGTTCTACCCAAATCAAGAGTACGGGTGAGATCTAGACTAATTGCAGGACACTTCATATCCAAAGCTTCTCTTCTAGAAACTTAGTGAATTTCATCTTTTTCTCCTCTTTTGGACAGTGTCACACCCTGCAGTGGTGAACATGTGACACTTAAGGTTGTCACATGTTGAAATGGTGCAACATGTGAAACTCCCTTTAAATAGGGATTTAATGACCCTTTTTCTTTCTTTCAAAGAAAGATTCTTCCTCAAAAATTAAGGATTTTAGGCTGTGGATGATAGAGGATAAGTGAAAATCGTCAGTTGCAACAAAATATTGTGTAATAGAATTCCTCCCAAATTATGAAGCTAGAAAGGGGTGAGAGCTGAAATAATTTTCCGTGTAGGTATTGAAACATAGACCTCATCGGTTAGAGACCTATCAACAACAAACAAGGAAATATAGTATCATCATTGAGGTAGGAATTCCCAAACTTAGAATACAAATGACTCAAATCATAAGAGCTTACATACAATGATCCATGTCAAGTAATATAGGTCATGACCACTGAGTTACATTGTGGATCCATGCCACAATATATGAAATTTGAACATAGCCACCAAAAATACACTGTGGATCTATGTCATAATGACTCAAATTTAAACATATCTACGATACATACACTGTGGATCTATGTAATAGTACATCCTCAAAATAACCCATCATAATCTGTATATATTGGTAAGGATCCAAGGTATTCATTTCCATTTTCCCATAGTACAAATCTAACTATTTGAGTATACGTGTCAAAGTCAAACATGGTAGACACCATCTAATTACCATTCAATTGTTGGTTCTGGAGCCTGATTATATTCCTCATTTAGGGGTATTTGTTTTCAAGCATGTTTGTACCCGATGTGGAATTTAAACCATGAAAGAATGTACACTCCTCCATGCAAGGGAGTGTAGAGGGGGGTTACCCCCTCTACGGGGCCTGGGGGCAAGCAGGACCCCAAAGGAAAAATTTCCTTGTAAATTTATATTGTAATTTCATTGTAAATCTGGACAATTCATTATAAGGTGGCATATGTGAGGGTAGAAGTTATGTTAGGGTTTTTTCCCTAAAAGTAAAACCTCTTTTATGGGGGAAATGTAATGTGCCTATGCATCATTGTGAGTATTGTATTCTTAGGGAGGAGACTGTGAGAGAAAGAAGAGGAAGTTCCAACGGGTATGTTATAGGTTGTATCCCTGCATTTGTTGGATAATAGTAAAGGAATAACTTGGAAATTTCTCTAGTCGACATAGCCCACACTGGGTAAACCACGTATATCTATGTCTCTATTGTATTTTGTATCTTCTGTGTTTTAATTCTACGTTTGTTTTATTTTATTTCTCCTCGAACCTATTTTTATAACTTCAATGAAAAAAATATTTAACAAATGTGAGAGAAACCACCAATGATGATGGTGTCCCTCAAGGTACATAAGTAAAATATATTGAGTGTGAATAGATGATCTAAATTCAAACACCCATAGAATCATTTGATCGAAGTTCATTGATGAAAACCTTCTGTTGAAGAGGAGGAAACTTTCCGTTGAGGCATGCAAGTTCCAAGGTACTTCAAAGTTTCTAAACCAACTTTCTATATAATGTGTTGATGTTGATAAGAATTCATCTGTCGGAGGAGGGAATAGATGTATCCCCCATCAACGACATAAAATATATACTAGTATTTGAAGTAGATCATAGTATATAGTGATTTAGGGTTGACTCAGGGATTGTCGACACTATAAAAGTTTGATGAGATAGAAATAGTTTGGTTGGAATTCTATTGAACATATTGATGACATGACAATTGTCTTGGAAACACTGAATCAAAATGATGATAACAAACCAAAATATAACTTTGTATAAAGTACGAAAAATAAGATACAAGTGGATTTCCTAATTTGACATGTGGAGTGAATGAGTGTTGTGCTCAAGAATGACTTGTTGCCAAAAATTAATACAGATTTAATACAATTTCCTTTCCCAATTCCCCCCCACCATTTTTGGCGAGTACTGATTTATTTTTACACGATGTTGAGAAGGATAACATATTCTTGTGCTATAAGCTCATCCTTGAGATGGGTCCTTCAGAGTGTTTTTAACAAACCCTAGGAAGGAGTGGTTTGATCCCATATGGGTCTTTCAATGTACATTTTACTGGTCCATATAAACTAAACTCAATGGTTTTTCATGTTTATGGAGTTTGAAAAAAACTTGAAGGTAACTCCAGGTTTATATTTTTCGTAAATTTATTCTCCCAAGCCCGAAAAAGTGTAAAATAATACCTAGGAGAACTATTCTAGTCATGTTTGACTAGAGTATTCATTTTTCGTAATTAATCATACTCAGCCCCAAAAATGGGTAAACCAATAATGAATATATGCTCTTTCAAATTCTTTAGTGAGCTTGAAAGGAATCAAGTTCACTCGACAATATTTTCATATTTATAGGTATGTGAAAAGATCTTAACAAAAATCCCTAAGAGTTCCTTTTACGTATAGCTTTTATGAGTTCGAAAATGTTATAAAAATATATTGAGTAACCTATTCTCTTGTATTAACGAGAATGGGAAAGTACAAATACTAATCTTGGTAAACATGTTTTAATATTAGTATTTTTTCTAAAGTGAACATTACATGTTTTGTTATCCTAAGTTCCTGGTGGATGGGGGACGTAAGCTAAATGGAGCGCATACAGCTACAAGAAGAGAAGTGTCGACCTAGGATCATGTAAATAAAAACAAAAGTGTCAGCTGAGTTGGGGGTTCGCTCCATTCTGCCATTCATTCATCTGAGTTCATTGGCCATACTTGGTCTGAACTGTTCTTGTTTCTTCATTTGTACCTTCATACCCATGCACGGTGAAGGAAACCTTCACGGGAAGGTAGTTAATTTTGCAATTCCCTCATCCTTCACATGAACTTGTTCTTTCCTCTATGTTGTCTGACCTTGACATAGCTCTCGCACCTATGAAACCAAAAATGGGAAAGTCGTCCTATGTTGTTTCTTGTGAAGCCCGATGCAATTGTAGTCGCTTGATATGTGTTGTGACTTAGCGTTAGGCTATTGTCTTATGAGGTGTCCATACTTGTTTTTTTTCCTGTTGTTGTTTCTATTACTGTTGTTTTTGTTGTCAACTATACCCGACTGTAGCTGATTCAAAGACTGGTTATCAGACCTGTGAGGAGCTCTACAGGTGAGAGAGTTTGCTGGGAAGTGGTTTTCTCCTAGAGAGATTCCAACACCAGCTACAAAGCTCTGAGAATTCCTGATTCGGCTTGTTGCTAAGACCTAGAGAGGGAGGTGAAGCATCGATGGATTTTTCTTGTGAAGGTGTATACTCCCGGGTGGAACAGGCATGTGGGGAATGAGATTTTGTGAGTAGTGGGTGTAAGAAGGCTCCTAAAGAGAATCCTTCTCGTTGCTTTGTATAGTTTCCCATAACCTCAGTCTAGTCTAGGATTCCCTTGACCTAGGTGGATCTTAGTCCCATCTCGGGGGTGACCCATTGTTGAGCGTGATGAGAAGCGTGGTGTAGTGTCCCCAAGGCTGAGACCCATTACAGATCATGTTATATTCAAATAATTGTAAATGTGTTCTATAGGCTGGTGAGCCAAGTTTTGTATAAGCTGGAAGGCTTATGTGTTTGTTAGGCCAGGGAGCCTAAGTGTTGAAGGCCAGGAGCCTGCTGATGTACTTGTATGTATGTAGATCAATTAATAAAATATAAACACCACCAGTGCAGACCAACCACGATGAATGAGTGAAGGGGGACTGAGCGTCCACAGATTGGGCAAGGAATTAGGGGCTGGAAGGTGGGAAAGGGGCTGAGTGATGAGCCTAGGTTCTTAAACCTGGAAATAATATTAAAT
>SNQJ01S0240549.1:0-13534 GCA_010110895.2 Picea sitchensis
TGGGGACATGTGGGAGGTGAAGGGTAATGTTCATGATAAGGGATAGTTTTTTTTCATAGCGTGATATTTTTAATTAAAAATTTAGTATGTTAATTTAAAGGATGGTTTGTTTTTAATTTTTTTTATACGTTTTTTATAATCTTTTAGTTTAAAGGTTTTAAAAATTATTTGAAGGTTTTAATTTTTTTCTTAATTTTGTTTTATAGTTATTTTTTATTATACATTACGTTTTAGAATTTTGTGTCAAATGAAGTTTAAAAATAGCGTTGGTCAAGTCATAAGTTTTTGTTAATTGTTTTGCATTTTGATATTATTTAAATTATTGGAAAGAGAATTGATAGGTAAGTTTGATTTTTTTATTTTTATATTATAATTATAAAAAAATATATATGGAGTTTATAAAAATTATATTAAAAAACAGAATTTATAAATTAAATTTATTTGAAAAATAAAAAGCTTTACAGATTTTAAAAGGTGTACTCTAAATGTTTTATATTTGTTTTTTTTCTAGTCATTTTTTCTATTTAATTTTGTCCAAATTGGATATGCATATTTAAGTGGTTAAATGGATTTTTCAATAAACTAAATTCATTTATTCATTCAGATTGTGATTGATTTTGTCCAAATTTATATTACCATATTCCAACAAAAAAAAATAACAATAAGTCATTTGAAAATACATATAATATTTTATAATTTAATTGTTAAATTTTCTTTTATTAAGAAAATATAAAAAATAATAATAAACTTTGCCCTTTTAAGAGAATTTTATGAAAATATTAATAAGAGTCAGAACAACCATGCTTATTATGATTAGTGAATGTTATTAATCATGAGATATATGGGGCTTTATTAGACCTAATTCCTTGAGGTCTTGACCTAGATGACATATGTTAGAATTGTTTTGTGTATTGTTTTTAACTTGGGCATAACATCCCATTTACCATTATGCATGTTAATTATAATTGACAAAGTCTTGACCTAGATGACATATGTTAGAATTGTTTTGTGTATTGTTTTTAACTTGAGCATAACATCCCATTTACCATTATGCATGTTAATTATAATTGACAAATTATGGTGATTGCATCAGGGTTTAGGTTGAAGAATTTTTGTATGGAATTAAGCAATGTGGTAGAGCCCATCCTTTGTATAAGTAGCATTGATTGATGGTGAAACCTTTGAATTTGAATTTACATTACATATAAAGACGATAGATTGAGATTTTAAGTTTCAATTTAATGTGAACTCTAAGTGTATGCAATTGAAAATTTTGGTGTTTATTGAGTTATTTTCTTATTCTTTTGGTCGAAATTTGGCTCTAATAATCCTCTCAATATCTTCTATTTTTTAGAAGGCATTTGTACCTATTTCAAACCCCTATTTAAGCCCTTTCTATTTGAGGTTTAAAGCATTGAACCTTGGATTTTGGTCGGTGTGTTTTGGAGTGGGAATTGTGAATTGTGTTTTAAAATGGTTGTTCTCATTAGTTTTCTTTGTGAATAAGGTTGAATTGACTCGTTTCCTTATTTGTTTTTTCTCTATGTTCTCATTCTATGTATGAAAATGGTTTCAGTTTAAATTTGGATGAAAGTTGTTGTCATACTTTTTTATTTAGTTCACTTTTTGTTGTATATGTTGTTCCAACTTGAATGACTATAACAATTATTTAATCAAGTAAACTACATGGAATAGTTTCATACCCTAAGTTTATTCATGGTTTGTTACTTAGTTTGTAATGGTTCTTTTTCTTATCTTCATTTACTTGAGATAATATACATTTGTTAATAGTTTACTTAGTTTATAATGGTTCTTTTTCTTATCTTCACTCACTTCATATAATATGCATTTCTTAATAGTTTAATATGTGGCTTTTATAAACTCAAAGGATGATTATGTTAATACGTGAGATCTATTACTTACTCATTGGTTTTGGGCTCATTTGTTTGAGAACATGGTCGATGGTGAATTTTTATCTAACCAATTTGATTCTTTGACTTTTGGTTATCTTGAATATCTTGGTTACTCTTGTTTTTCTTAAATATTTTAATTTCAACATTTTATTTAAACAAAATTTAAAATTTTTCATTTTAAAATCAAATTCCTCATTCTTTTTTTATTAAATGTTAAATATTTTATTCTTAAAATCAAATTTCTTTATCCTTATCTTTACTAAATATTTTAATTTTAATTTTGAGTAAAACCTTGGTCTACTATTTTTAAAGTAAAATTTCATTCCTTGACAATGGTTGGAAGAGTAGAAGGGATTGGTGTTTTATTATCTTATTTTTATTAAATATTTTAATCTTAAAGTCAAATTTCCTTATCCTGATTTTTATTAAATATTTTAATCTCAACATTGTATTATTTTTAAAATCAAATTTGACAATGACTTGAAGAGTAGAAGGGATTGATGTTTTGTTATTGTTTTGATATGGAGTTTTTCTTATCAAAGCAACAAGAAATAACATAATAATATATGTAGCATGACATGTATGTGCTTCGAAGATTCTGGATGTTGGGAAGGCCCTCAATATTATTTATTAGATTCACTTTGATTATTGCATTAGTTTGTAAAGTTAATTAGGTGAATACATATGAAAAAGTCATGGTCTTTGATGGCAGGCCTATTAGGATTTACTAGTTTCAATTATGCATTGATGTATATGTATTTTCAATTAGAATCATGAAGCACTTTAATCTTATCCACTTTTCATTTTTTAGTTATATTTAATAAAAAATAGGTTTATGATCTTATCCACTTTTCATTTTTTCTTTATATTTAATAAAAATTAGATTTATGAGTCCCAATTGTAAGTCCAACTATTGTACTATACAATTGTTGAACAATCATGTTGGTTGATCGATTACTTGTATCCTTATGAGGTTCTTATGAGGTTATGAAAATATAACAACCAAATATATTGTTGAATGAAATGATGGAGAAATGTGAAGAAATTATAATTCTGTTTTTTTAGATTGAGGATGTTAAAACTTTAGCATTTTTGTTTATCATTTAAAATTAAGGATATTATGTGAATATTACATATTAGTTATGATGATTTTAAAAAATTTCAAATTTCAAACATCTAAATGTATAAAAGATTGTGATTGAAATGTATAAAAAATTATGATTGAAAGGATTTATGATTTTACAGTGGTATATATGAACATAAAAACAAAGTTATAGACAAGTGAAATTAATAGTAAAGTTGTTTATACCTCTTAAAAATATTTTAATAAATTAGTTATATGTAAAATTAATAGAATTAATTTTAAAAAACAATTTTTTAAATAAACTAATATGTCTAATATTTTTTCACTGGAATTGAGAGATTTTAATTAATACAATACAATAAAATGCATTGAACATGCAACATAGGTAAATATACTACTAAAAAAAAGTCTAGAAGCAGACCCTAAGGGGTTTTGATGAAGTACAGAATCTGCATGAAGACATACTACTAAAAAAAGTCTAGAAGCATACCCTAAGGGGTTTTGATGAAGTACAGAATCTGCATTAAGACAATAAATTTAGCAGGACCAACATGTGCCTTGTTCCAAAATTCCTAACTGTATATACCCTAATAAAAAATCCTAGTATAAGTAGACAAAAACATAGCATGTCATTAGGGGAAATTGACTAATTATTCATACCCGAGCCACTAAGAGAGGGCTCTGCTATCGGAGAATTCAAATCGGGTAGAGGAGACTGAGGTTGAGGGGACGAAGTTGAGACTAACAGACTTGGAGAAGTCATGAGCATACTTCCATCTCTGACACTCTCCTGAAGTTTTATGACTTAGTTCCAGAGGGTGAAGCATTCGTCTTATATCTGCTGGGTGGATTGGCGCTGTTGAAGAGTAAGTTCCAAAATGGACAGGGTCTGGGCAAAGACACACTTCATCTAGACTTGCAGACCTTGAAGTTCAAGGACGAACTCCTCCAAATCGGCCATGAGTTGTTGGGGAGAAGAATTTGAAACCCGGATCCATTCTGAGCCATAGGAACAGAGGGAGGAGAGCTAACACAGAAAAAAAGAGCCGATAGTGCAGGGATGAAACTAATTAAACAAAGAATTGAATTTCTAGTAGTCGTGAATATCTCAAGCAGAGATGCATTTGCATGAAGAAGGTGACGAACACGAGTGGTTGATGCATGGGGACGCCACCCATCCTGCGGTTGCCACTTCCACTCATAATTGGAAGTATTTCTGATCAGAGCCACGACCGATGAAAGGAGCTCCCACGAGCACAACAAAGGACAGAATGACAGGTGAGATGAGATCTTAGGTGGGGGGTTCGAGTGAAGGAAGAAAGGGAGCAAGTGAAATGAGTGATCGAGTGAGGGAGAATTAAAGAGAAAGGTGGCGACAAAAAGGATAACATGCGTCCGACATGCCCAAATCCTGCCACATGGCGTCCAACTTGACTACCAATTGTGGAGAATTGAATTGATCATGGGATGGGTTGATAAGTGAGGGACCCCTTTGAAAGCATTTTGAAAGCATTTGCAAAAGACAAGAGCCCTGGTACAGATGGCTAGACATCATAGTTTTTCCTCTCTTTCTTTGCTCTGGTTGGCCAAGACCTTTTAGACTGCGTGGAGGACTCAAGGATCAAGGGGAAGGTGAAAAAACACGACAAATTCTACTTTCATCGCTCTGATACCAAAAGGCAATAAACCATTAGGCTTTATGGATTACAGACCGATAGCTCTTTGCAATTTGTGCTATAAACTCATTGCAAAGGTGATCGCCAATAGATTAAGACCGATTCTGTCAAAAGCTTTATCAATGGAGCAATTGGGCTTCCTCAAAGGGAGACAAATCCTAGATGCCATCGGGACGGCTCTAGAATGTTTACATAGCATCAAAAACAAGAAGTTGCAGTCAATTATCCTGAAACTAGACTTGAAAAAAGCCTATGATTGCGTCGACTGGGACTATCTTTGATTACTACTGTTAAAGTGTGGTTTTGGTCTCCAAACCACGAACTGGATAATGGTGTGTGTATCTTCCACAAACTATGTTGTATTAATAAATGGTGAACCCACAAACTTTTTTAGTTGCAAAAAAGGTCTCCGTCAGGGATGTCCGTTGTCGCCCCTCCTTTTCATCTTGATGATGGAAGGTCTCAGTCTAGCACTAAACAAAGAAAAAGACGAAGGTTCTCTCTCAGGTATAAAAGTATCCAGTAATATTAATATACTTATGCTCCTCTTTGTAGACGAAATTCTGATTCTATCAAAATCTTCGCTTTCCGAATCGAAGATTATTCAGGGCATTCTACAGGACTTCTGCAAGGCGTCTGGGATGATTATAAACGCTCAAAAATCTATTATTCTCCATTCAAATGTAAATATTGATTCTCTAAAAGCCATCACGAATGTTTTTTCTTTTCCTAGCAAAAATTTGGATCTTGGCTTTTACTGTCTGGGTTATTTTCTTAAATTGGACAACTACAAAGCCTTGGACTGGTATTGGTTAATAGAAAAATTTGAGTCCCGGATAAACCATTGGGGAAACAAGATGTTAACTTTGGGTGATTGTTTTGTGCTTCTTAAGGCAGTTCTTGAAATGCAACTGGTGTACTGGTTAGCTCTGGCTCATGTTCCGACTTTGATCCTGAATACCATCCGTATGATTTTTTTTACTTTTCTGTGGTTAGGTGGGAAAAAGAAGAAAAAGTTCCATCTCTGTAACTGGATGGCGGTCTCGAAGCCAAAATATCATGGTGGTTGGGGCCTACACAATATCATGTTGTTTAGTAGGACGTCGACAACAAACACGATGTGGAGAGCATTAACAAAGACAGGGATTTGGCAAAATGTTCTAAAAAATAAATATTATCCACACTTCTCAGTCTGGACCTGGCTTCGATTTGTGGATCCTCTTCACCAAAAAGGCTCACAAACTTGGAAAAACTTATGCAATACTTTACCTATTATTCTGTAGTGGTTGGTTTGGAAACCGGGCAGAGGCCATTCTATCATCTTGGGTAAAGACGCGATCATGGGCATGGGACAAGGATCCTTTTTATCTGAAGAGCTTATATATAGTTTAAATCTAAGAAGCATTTACTTCCTTTACCAAGCAACTTCCCAGACTTTTGGTGCTGGTATAAGAAAGAGGTGGCTTAGTAGCAAAGATCTGAATTTATCTCATAATCTCAGTGAGGAATGGAACCGCTATAGAGCTCTTCTGGTAGAATCGGGTATCTCTCTTGACAACAAGCCTGATGAATTGATCTGGACTGGAGGAGACAAGTCGGGTGTTATCACGTCGAAGAACATATATGTAGTCATGTCAAATTATCTTTGGGAAAAGACTCAAGAAAGTTGGCGAAAGAAGCTTTGGAAGTGGATTGTCCCCTAAAAATAAAATTATTCTCCTGGTTGTTAGCAACTGATAAAGTCCTTTCATGGAAAAATCTACAAAAGCGTGGTTGGCAAGGCCCAGGCATTTGCATTCTGTGTAAATTTCATGGTGAGTCCACAAAACATATTTTTCTAACTTGTATTTTTTCCAGGTCTGTTTGGAGGGATCTAAAACAAGCGATGGCATTGGAGAGCAACTGGAATGGTGCTACTATTGCTGGTTCCCTAAACTTATGGGCCAAACAAAATCACAGCCTACCATCGTTGCCAGCTTATGCATGCTGATACATTTGGGCGGAAAGGAACAAGGCCATCTTTGATGGAACGAGCCCTTCTATCAATCGGGTTGTCTATCTCATGCGCTGTGCGATGGACCAGTGCTAGAAATCACACAAGCAAAAAAATATGCGGCTTTTAGACCCTCCAATTCCTGAAAACAAAATCTGTGCTTGGTTCGATGGGGCAGCTCAACCGGTCGACAATTAGTGTGGGGCTGGGGGCATCATTAAAATAAATAATACTCATGTTTGTAGATGGACATTAAACTGTGGAGGAGGCTCCAACACGAGGGCGGAGCTCCTGGGAGCATGGTCTACCTTAGCACTGGCTGAAAGATTCTCTATTAATGAAATCCTCATCATGGGGGACTCTATGATAGTCATTGAATGGCTAAAGAAAAAAGGTGATCTCAAAGTTGCCAGCCTGGAAGCATGGAAAGAAAGAATCATCGACTTATGCACTCATTTTAGCTCCATCTCTTTTGATCATATTTTCAGGGAAAAAAACCAAGGAGCTGACTATCTATCAAAACTTGCTTTTCACAACGATCAAGGGAAAATCACCTATAATATTTGGGTGGAAGGCCACAAGGGCCCTGCAATGTTTCTGCCGCTCTAAATGTGTCTTGAGCAGTCATCAACATTATTTTCTCTTGTGCATCTATTTCGTCCTAGGCTTTTTGGAAAGTATACTTATCAGATATGTAAAGTTATCCGATAAAATTTTGTGGATTTTGCATAGAGGTTTTCTGCTTTTATGAAGAATCCGAAACAATTCTGTTTATAGGATCGTTGTTGTAATTTTGGTCTCAGACTTGTGGAGGAACAAAAAGAGAAGTACATGTACACAATTTATATTATGTTTAATATAAATGGGAAATTTTCATTTGGAAAAAAAAGTGAGGGACCCCTTCATGTAGAGAGACCTCGAAATTCTGTAGAAAATGGATCTAATATTTGCATCCTGAGGGAGCGATCATCTTCTCAAGTGGATGATAGTGTTTCTTGAGTCTACAAGGATGAGAAGGGTGTGCTTATTGTGGGATTTTGCTAGAACAAGCCCTTGAAAAAGGGTGTAGGCTTCAACTTGATTATTAGATGCTTGTCCTAAGATCTAAGAGTAGTTCAGTTCAATTGATCCATTAGGGGATCCACCAGACCCAAACTTCTTCCACCTTGCTACACATTTGAAGGACATGGGGGTGGGCTTTGATCCACTTATGTGTGCATGGATCATGAGATCATTTATTGTAATATCTATGGGTGCAACCACACATTCAACCACTACCTCAAGGTGACCCCATGGCTCTAGCAAAATAATTCATTGAAATTGAACCTTGCCCAATAGTGAAAAAATCCTCGCTTTCCATCATTGGATTCAACCCCTTTGAACATTATATTATATCTAATCACAAGATTGAAAATAACTTAATAATTTTAATAAAAATCAATTTTTTTAAGGTAAACAAAACTTTAACAAAGTCTAATATAAGAATGAATTAATGTACACATATTTAACAAATAATCTATCATATAATGATATGATGGGATTAGTAATAAATGACTTACACTATAAGATCATATACATAATTTATATTGCTTCAAGTTTGTCTCAAGCTACCCTTTGTTCATAAATTGTTTATTTATTTATTTATAAATTATCAACTTCACAAATTAAAATTGTTTTCCTCTCACTTCAATTTCACCATGTAATTTTGTTTTCTTAACCAAATAGGGTTTCCAAACTTGCTCCAAAACTTCCAATCTTTTCATTATTTGCAGCCATGTTGTGTACCTCTTTCTCACTGAGAGGTATTTTCTAAGTTCTTTTCCATCAAAACCTTCAAAGCTTCATGGTGACCAAGGCTTCTTCCTTAGCTATCTTCTTATACGACCTCCTTCACCGTGACCAAGGCTTCTTCCTTAGCTATCTTCTTATAGGACCTCCTTCCAAATGTCAAGGTCCTCATTTCCTCTCACTTCCATTTCACCATGTAATTTTGTTTTCTTAACCAAAGAGGGTTTCCAAACTTGCTCCAAAACTTCCAATCTTTTCATTATTTGCAGCTATGTTGTGTACCTCTTCCTCACTCACAGGTATTTTCTAAGTTCTTTTCCATCAAAACCTTCAAAGCTTCATCGTGACCAAGGCTTCTTCCTTAGCTATCTTCTTATAGGACCTCCTTCACCGTGACCAAGGCTTCTTCCTTAGCTATCTTCTTATAGGACCTCCTTCTAATTGTCAAGGTCCTCATTTCCTCTCACTTCCATTTCACCATGTAATTTTGTTTTTTTACAAAAGAAGGTTTCCAAACTTGCTCCAAAACTTCCAATCTTCTCATTATTTGCAGCCATGTTGTGTACCTCTTCCTCACTCAAAGGTATTTTCTAAGTTCTTTTCCATCAAAACCTTCAAAGTTTCACCGTGACCCAGGCTTCTTCCTTCCATGCTTCTTTTGGGTTGCCTCCAAAACTTCCAACTTAGCGACTATTTTCCTCATTCCATCACAAAATTCTTATAGGACCTCCTCTTCCCAATGCCTTCCACTCTTGGAGCTTTCATCCTTCACACTTCTTCTATAACCCATCTCGACACTTCTCAATGTGCAACTTGTCCTTCACACTCTAGGACTCTACACAACCGTAGGATTTGAACCCTTGACTTCATGGTCCGGAACCATGAGCTTAATCCCAATCCCACCAGTGAGTGGATCTCAATTCCCTATAGATTTCAATTCCACCAACACAAACCAAGAGCACTATAGGCCCTAAAGCTCACAGAGACAATAGCTGAAAGGCATAACAAAGTGACCCCGCTCAAAGGTAAACCGTAGGATGGAGGCAGATCGTTCAGTACAGGATGTCTCGCGGAGTCCTCCCAAGAGAATCTCCGCCCAGAGCCAATTTGCCGCTGATAAAATCTGACCGTTCGCGGCAGATTAAAAGAAGGCTGAGATCTGATCGGGGTTTCCGCTCGTGCCGACCCCACGAGTAAGCGCTGTCCGTTGGATTGACTGGCTGCTGATCCGATAGCAGACGGTGCTGCTGCAATGAGAATTCGGCGATGGGGACAGGGAATGCGGGTATCGACAGATGCTACTGCATCATCTCGCAAAGCTCTCATGAAAATAGTTTCTGCGATACAATGGGCTCGCGCCCGAAATAAAGGCAACTGGAGAAGAAGCACTGGTTGTCGTTCCTGAAATTAAAGTCGTTGAAGCAAGACTGCGACGGGTAAATTAGCAAATTCGGTCTCTGGAACTCCACGCCACTCAGAGAAAAAAAAGTCGTTGAAGGAAGAAGCTCCAAGTATGATTGAATCCAACGATAGTACCTCGTATTCCTGTAATGGCACTCCATGCATTTTCAGCCTGGAAGACATTAGCTTTTCACACCCAAATGGCTATGGTGCTTGGTCTAGGGTTCGGATCTCGAAACAATTCAAGTATAATAACTATTTACCTGCTCGACGTTTGGGAAAGCACAGAAGCAGTGAAGGCAGTTAGACATGAAGAGATCACGACGTTTGGGAAATCACAGAAGCAGCGAAGGCAGTTAGACATGGAGAGATCAAGAGTTCGAGTCGAGCAAAGAAAAACGTAACCGGAAGGCAAAGGCAGTATCCCAGGTTGAGGGGATTAGGGTGTAGTCTACTATCCGTATCGCTGGGCATAATTGTGGGACATGTTTACATGCTACAGTTTTTATTAACGTGTACCAGAAAACAAACACGTTCTAACTCATCCAAATCTACATTGTGCGTTGTCTAAACATTTCATTTTTTTTTTTCACTGGAATTGGGCAAAACAGATTTTGATGAAATCTCCATTTTGTGTTGTTTAAATTACATTTTTAAATAAGTAGATAGATTTAACACCTTGAAAAATCTTCAGGACAGTCGAATTATACAATTTCATTCACTCAAATTTGAAGTTCCAACAATTTTTAACTGAATTTCAATAAAAAATATAGAAAAATATATCCATAAAAACTTTAAAAAAATCCAAAATTTACACTACGATCCACCATGAGTGGACCTATAGTACTGCTGATCGAATTCTAGCCTCTTGATCAGGAGGGCCCTGGGTTCGACCTTGATATTTGATATGGTAGTTCAGTATATAAATTTATGGACAAACTTTCTATCTTTTGGTTGTTTTTGGACAATTTTTTTGGTTTGATGAATGCTTGGATCTGTAGATTTGAGAGGTTAAGTTTGTATAATTCGAATGCTCTAAGAGTTTTTCAGTAAGATGAATCCATTTATATATTCAAAAATACAATTTTGTCCAAATTTATATGACAAGATTCCGTCAGCCAAAAAAAACTTAAAAAAACGTTTAGCCAACGCCTTTGTGAATAGTTTGCATGATGTATTTGTCTAGCATTAATTTAAGGCGATTCTAAAAGTCAATGAGCTACTTCAAGATTGTTTACATCTTACATTTGAATTGCACAAATAGAAAGTATTCATATATTAATTTTTGTATATTTATGTATAAACTGTACTGTGGCCCCTGTTACAGGTAAGAGTTGAAGTAAATACTTTGTCATTTAAGGTAATAGTATGTGGCCCCTGTTACAGGTAAGAGTGGAAGTAGATACTTTGTCATTTAAGGTAATAGTCTGTGCTCGTTTATCCCAAATTTTAAGAGCTGCATAATCTACTAGCCATTTATCTCCTCTCAAAATACTTTATTATTCCCTTTGCACTACAATTTTACATTGCTCAATTTGCTCAATTTTCTGAGAAAGAGCAGGATCCTGCAAGTCACTAGAGTGATCTAATGGCGGAATAATTCACATTAAAATGCTTTATTATTCCCTTTGCAGTACAATTTTACATTGCTCAATTTTCTGGGAAAGAGCAGGATCCTGCAAGGCACTAGATTGATCTAATGGCGGAATAATTCACATACAGTGCTTAAATCTTTTCAAAAAACTCTGTGGACTCTCCGGTTCATCAACTTCTACGAAGAAGGGCGGAAGCCAAATCTTGCAGATCTCCATCGCGGTAGTTGTTGGGGTGACTCTGCTCAGAAAATCTTTCGGCGTCCCGGAAGACATCAGTTTCTTGGGCTGTAGACGGGGGATGAATAACCCCTTTCGTGCACACGGAGAAACTGCCCCATGAACACTCGTCCTCCCTCGCCTCCTCGTCGTAATTATTTACTGCAACGTTTTCGGATGGGATCGATTGCAGGTCTCCCCAAGGATTCAAATACTGTGGATCGTAAGGACTGCTGCTGTTGCTATTTGATATTAGAGATGGCATTTCAGATTGCTTTCCATATCCATACTCAGAAGTTAGTGAAGCTCCGTCTGAGCTGCTACAGGCTGCGAGCTGAGCATAGCCAACAGCCAATTTCCCTTTCAAATTCGCAACCTGCCAGGAAAGAAACGATTTCAGACTTCTCGAGCATTGTCAAAATATGAAAAATTTAAAACAACGATATCCAATATATACCCAGGGCTAAATTCTAAGCTTTTTTGTATTGGAACTCTGTTTTAAATCATGTCGTGTGGCTCGACAATTGGAAGATACTACTGAACTGATTTCAGTTGCTGGTTCGATTGTGAAAGGGCGTAATTCCTCACACTAATATGAACGTAATTCCATAAACTAAGATGCCTTCAATGGAAGCAATTTGGTATTATAAAACGAAAGTAAAGATGGAATTCATCAAGCTACCTGGTGCTGAAGAGCGAAAATATGCGAAACACAGCCATAAACAGGATCCTGGAGCCGAGCCTGTGCCTGATACGATACGCTAGCCACCGTATCGTATCGTTCCTGAACGGGCAAGTGCATCAGCAGCTTAGAGAAATTGCTAGCTCCGAAGACCTTATGTATCGCACCAAAATGCGGTGCCCCCATATCGTCTGAGCAGAAATAAGGGGCGAATACACAGCCTTTCACACACTTTCTCCTCAGAAACTTGCAAGCTCCGCAAGACGCACCTCCGCCTCCCATATTTATACTTCTTCAAGTTCTACTGAGCGCTCTTTTTTTCCTTCAATTCTCTGCCGTTCGGATTTCTCGGAACGGATTGGGGCGGGCGTGAGCCCCGTTGCAGGTAATGATAAAGAAGCACAAGTGCAGAGGAGGTACAGGTACAGGTAAGGAGGAGCTCAGCGGGGAGAATCACAATATGGACTGACAACTTATAAGAAGTTGCTCATGGCCGGACTGTGGACCCCGTTGGGTGGGTTTGATGCGAACGAAAGGAATCCTCCGGAGCACGAACGAATTACTGATTCGCAGAAGATGAAGTTGATTGACAATCACATCCCGCAGTTGATCCGTTATCATGTGGCTCTCCTGTTCCCTGAGAAGGATCCATGGAAAATGACCGCCATGTCCAGTTTCACAATTCAATTGAACGTTGGCCCCACATAAACCTACAAGCAGTCGATTCAATCGGAACAATGTCTGCAATTGTGTGATGGCCAGCAGAGAGTCACATCCGAAACTTCCCCATCCGATCA
Organism: Picea sitchensis; assembly: GCA_010110895.2. Classification (NCBI taxonomy): domain Eukaryota; kingdom Viridiplantae; phylum Streptophyta; class Pinopsida; order Pinales; family Pinaceae; genus Picea; species Picea sitchensis. The sequence goes on from SNQJ01S0240549.1 coordinate 13,146, forward strand.
CAGAGCCCTAAGGCGCTGCACACTGTCGTACATTCCTACAGTTTTACAGGCACATTTCGTGCTTATTTTAATCGTACATTATTGGACTCGGACGTAGAGGCGGTCCTCGATTGGATTAGTTCATCATTCTCACAGCGGCAATATGATAAAATAAGTGCGGGAGCGTGAGGCATTCTTTCCAAATAATCGATCTTCGCATTTAAATTCGGTATAATTTGGTAGCATGCGTGGCAGCGTGGGGAATAGCATATCGGATAAAATGAATTCATTCCGCAGCTCGCGTGCCGAAGCCGCGACAGCGAAAGGAAAATGAAGCGTACTGTCGATGATTTACTCCGTTGCCGGCCAACTCTTTTGACAGACCCCCAAAAATTAATAAATTATATGAT
>SNQJ01S0240550.1:0-13534 GCA_010110895.2 Picea sitchensis
AATTTGGAAAATAAATACAACAATTCCTTCCTAATATTTTAAATCAAACAACTTAGTTCACCATCTACTACAATCATGTAAGGTGTTCTACTGACATCAAGAATGACTATCGATGAAAATCAGAATGTCCATTGTCTAAATACACAGTAGATTTTTATTTAAATCAAATCTCAATAAGATAACTGAAGAACGATTATCCATAAAAATAAGAATACCCATTTTTATTGCGCATAAAATTTCTATATAAACAAGGACCATTGACAAGGGCCTCGAGCAACTATTTTTGGCAGTAGATTAACATATAAAAATGTGTTTTGTTTAATAACATTTCTACATCAATGATCAATTAATTTCATTGAATTTCTTTACTATAAGATCTAACACAATAATTAACAATATACACATAAAATATTATATCCAAGATGGTTGAAAGCTGATGATGATTTCACTTGAACATGAATTTGTGCAACTTCATATTTAATCTTGCTAACCGAAAAATTCATTGGTACCTCCCAGCCAATGCTAGGGGTACTCTTCTTCCCCCATAGCCCCCCAAGACACAAATGGGCCAAGCACAAAATCATAATTTCAATAGCACCCAAACTTGACTCACAAGGAAGAACTTCCACTCTTTCCACAAGCTTGGTATCCCAACTCTCACAAGTAAAACACAGTCAACAAAATTTTGGCATCATAACAGTGCCAAGAAAAGTGAGTCCCCTCTCTCTTTCTCTCAATTATTTTATAGAAAAATCCCCAATGGAACATGTCCTCATGCACAAATAATTAAATTTTTAATTAATTTAATTAAGATTATTCACCCACACACTTGTCAAGCTCTCCCCAAGTTGCACAAGTAATTACCTTTTTTATTTTATTTTAAAAACCATTTTCCCTCACATTCCCCAATGTGTTCCTATTTTTTTCTCTCTTAGATGTCTCTTAGTTCCCCAAATTCCCAGTTAATGAGTGTCCCATAACTAGATCTTAGTTTGAGTTGGTTTAGGATTCTTCTTTTAGTTAGAATTAGTGGTACATTGACTCAAGATACTATTCTATGTCTACACCTATTCTCTCATGTTTTAATTTCTTTCTATTTTAAAAATCCCTTTTATTATTTTCATGTACACGTGTGCCTTTTACCCAACCTTTAAATTTGTATTCCCCTTTTTCCTACAGTTTGATTTTATCTCAATTATCTTTAATTTATTTAATATTTTTATTTAGTCCCTTAATTAAACTTAGGCTTAGACCCTTATTAGGATTTTAACTTTATAATTTACTGACTAATCAATATTTTATTCTAACAAGGTCTAAACATTTTAATGTTTTCAAGGCCACCTAGATTTATTGACTCATGTTTAATTACATGATGTTCCCTTCAAGACACACCTCCATGCTCCAAGGGTGCCACTCACCTTTGACTAGTTTTGGAAGTTTGTTCGACCCTTTGAATCAACACTTCATCCGGTCGACCTTGTGAGAGACTAAGGGTTGTCTAAGGAATAAGGATTCTTGCTTATTGGACGCCCCTTAGAATGATTCGTGAGTGATTCTCTCAGTCCACCCTCACAACACCATGGACCTCTCATAACGTGGTAATCATTAACCATGCGTTCATGTCACGAAGAGAGTGATCTTAGGTTGTGACAGGGACGCTACCACACCTCTCCTTCAAATGTATGGTTTATGTGCATGACCCCTTTACTCCTTATGCGAGTCAGATTAGAAAGCATTTTCAAGTCTGCATCCACTGACAAATAACAGTCTTAATAATCCATAAACATAAATCATATTGTAATCAATCATATATCACATGTGCATAAAATGAAACAATCAAACAAAACGCAATTCACTCCCTGACTCAATCCAGATTCCAGGGAAGTCCATTGATGCCATCAATATCCATAACCTATCATGTGTCATGCACACTGAGGAGAACTTGTCAATAATATCTTTCAATACATATACATCTGAAAGTAATAATAAATCACAATACATCATCATCATCATCATATATAAATCGTAATCAAAACGAAATCATAATGTACCATAACCGAATCACTTGCACGCAAGTGTCCTCAAAGAATAAGTCAACATAAGTGTGATCAGTAGAATGAGATGTTACATTTTTGTTGGAAACAAAACACTTTTCCAATCTGTCTGACCCAACCATCAGTCATCGGCCATCGATGATTTCCATTGGCGACCAAACAATTTGCCAATCCGGTTCACCCGACCATCAGTCATCGGGGATTTCCTTTGGCCAACTCCAAAATTTAGAAAAAAAATCAACCAATGTCCGATGAATCTAGGTCGTCGATCTCCAAGACAAGATGATATTGACCGTCGATTGACCCCAACCTTCCAATAGTCAAGATGAATCCAAACTGTCGATCTATTTCATTTTCCCAACCACCGAAAATGATTCTTGGCCATTGATCTGCTCAACCTTCCAAACGAACAAAACCTTATAAAATTTTAAATTTATTAAAGTGAATCTTGGTCGTTGATCGCGAGATCAAACACAATCTCAACCGACGATTCACCAAACTTTTTGCAACTCTACAATGGCCATTAAAACATGAAATTCGACCATTCCAAGTTGAATTCAACTCTGCAACCTGCATATTCTAGTCACTAAACCTCTTAGACAATTATGAGTCATTAAACTCAAATTTTGGCTCACAAATTTGGGATTTCTCTCTCATTCCTCCATTTTTCCCCATATTCACACAAACTAAAATGTGCAACAATAAATTTTCCCAATTCACACTAGTTCCTGGCCCATACAAGCCCTATGTTTGAACCATAATTTTTTCTACCATAATGTAACGTCCCCCATCCATGTTGAGGTCCATTACGTGCAGAAAAATTCATAAACAGAAATTTTCAGCTAACTAACTGATTTCATGTAGCCTATTAGCTACGAATTGCATATAAATTTAGATGCATCTACAACATGCTAACATCACACATGAATGTAGTAAATAACTTATTACAACAACACATAAATCATTCTCAATTACAAAGTTAATGCACAACAAATAAACTCATAATACAAACATAAGCAAGATAAAACCCCTTATCGTTTATAAACAATTATGAAACTAGTTTCTTGGGACAGACGTTCCACCCAACCATGGACTTCTTTTTCCAAATATCAAGAACAAATCAACCCCGATCTGAGGCTAGCAATCCATAAAAGAGAGTGGTCTCTCATTGTCCACTCATAGCTCAAAAAACCCCACAACCCAGTGGTATTCTCCTACATCTATCCCGATTTTCCACTAGCTCTATTATTATCGACCTGCCAAAACCAAGGAATGTACCCCTTCATTGTTCACAATTCCTCAGGCCCCCCATTCATTTATCAGGGCCTCTTTAGCACAAGTAATAGAGAATCTCTCAGCTAGGAATCTCATTGCTAGGAAAACTACCAACAAACACTTGTTGTTACAGTGCAACTCACACATGAGTTCACTCTTCAAGCCTAATAACCCGGATCTTCATTCTTCAACTCCAAAAGTGCTCCAAAATTTTTCCAACATTCTCCAAAAATTTCCCTCCAATGATGCTCCACTTCCCAACTCTCTTTCTTGTTCTTTTCTTGTTGTTCATGCCCCAAAAATGAATTCTGTAAAATTGTTGTAACTGCCCATACGAATTTCCTCTCCTTTGGTTTGCTTGTCTGACTCACACACTTCCCCAAGTTGATTGTACTCAACCCCCATGATCCCAATAACTATGTGGTGTGACTCCTTACACCCACCCTCTTACATGCATTCAATGATTGGATTTGGGGACACTAAAAAAAAAATAGAGTTTAATACATAATGATAATAAAATTTAGGAATGTGAGTGGAATTAATAGAAATGGGTAATTTCCCCTTGGGTCCCTCTCTTAGACATTCTCTTATACCCTCCCCTCTCTTGTGGATTAATTCAGGCCCCATATTTGTCCATATCCCCTTAGCATATATCATAACATTTTTATTATTAAAACTTAGAAATATATTTCACATATACATTGCTTTGGCCATAGCCACACATTATATATACATTAAGAATTAATCAAATTGAGGATTATAGTGGGGACATTACAACATGGATCAATACTTTCAAAAACTTGCTCATTGAAAAAAGTTTTGGTTGAGTATTTGAGTTCCTCCATGGATCTCAAATTTCCTATAAAGTTTTTTAAAATCACATATTGGAAAAAGTCTTAATCTATTGTAAAATAAAAGATGAAAAGTGAAATATTTTATAGACTTCAATTCATCACAATAACTTTAAAGACCTCACAAAGAAAGAAATTATATTATAAAAAACCCTAATTTCTTGTAAGAATTGAAAAGGAAAATTGAAATCCTTGATAGTGTTCATATAAATCCAATAACACTAAGCATCTCATAAAGAAATTATTTTATTTCCCATAAATGAAAAAATTAGGTTAATGGGATTTAAAATCACGTTAAGCAATAATGCCAATGCATGGGTGTTACACACCAAAATGCCACACTTAAGTACCTCACCCTAAGTGTCGCAAGTTTCATGAAAGTATCACATACATTAACACCATTAAAGAACATCTATCACAATCCCTAGTCAATGTGGAGGAGAAAGATATTATATGAAGGTCAAAATACCATGTGCACATGAATTAATTATTAATATTCATAAAATGGAAATTTATTTAGTGTGAGAATCCACCTCACATTTAGTTTCCTATTTTCAAGGAGACGTTCAGAATCTCATGGATGATTGAGATATTTTCTCAAACCAAAATCCTAATTTTGTGGATCTTGAGAGATATTTCCTCCTTAAAATCTTTGAGAGATATTTTCTCCCTAAAATCCTTGAAGAGATATTTTCTCCCTAAAATCCTTGGAGATCCCTTTTTAGTGGATATTATGAGTGATCTTCTCCATTGTGGTTAAGCCTCCAAATCCTTTATAATGAGGGATTTCCATGGAGAAGAGGAGGAAGCTTTTGGATATAAAACTTATGATCTTGGGAGCATTGTGCAAGGGCTGGACGAGGAGGACTTGGGGAAGCTGGTGCAACACCATCCATGATTGTAAGTATCTCTTTAAATTTATCATCAATATTACTTGGCCCATTCCCTTCAATATTGTGTATTGCTGCATATGATTGTTGATCTTGATAGATGAATTTGATTAGTCTAATCTTGTAGAATAGAGTAGGAGTTGTTTGTCTTTTTTTGTCCATTGCAATGTAGGTATCAAGTGGTGTTGAAGAGTTTGGAGATCATGCTCAGATTGGAGGCAGCGAGGATGAACCATGAAATAAGGTGCATCAAACTTTCTTCCTTCTCTTTCTCTTTCTGATTAGGTAATTAAACTCATAGGGTTATTAGTGTCCATTTGTATGTTTCTGTCTCGGTATTAGGGGTATGGAATCCAAGGGGATATTCACCTGTCCGCAGGAGAATTTTCTTATAAAAGAAATTGGTGAATCCACTGGGGAAGGACATTGACTTGTATTTTCTTGGATATTCTATGTCTTTTCCCACATTTAGATCATTTATATTTTTTGTTTCTAATATATTTGTCTTTCTCTCCTTCTCATTGAAAATTTCACAAAATTATGGGAGTTCTGGGTAAAAGTTTCTAAGTTTTAAGCCTCTGTTCTGAGTTTTTGGGAAGGGTAGCACTCCCCTATAGTGCATATCAGAGCATTGATCTACAATAATATCTCCCCTTAAGTGTATATCAGAGCGCTACAATGCTATATGCCCTTGGAAATAGTTTCACTAGCCTCATTTTCTAATGATTTCTGCCCTTTCTACTCAGTTTTTCTTAGTCTAATCTTGCATAGATTTTTGCTCAGAGAACTTTGAACATTCTAGACTTTGTTTTGCTAAGATTTAGCCATATAGCATTCATTTTTGTTTATCCCTTGAGTTTGAAAATATTCTCTTAGTTGTGGTACCCGGGGGTTAACAAACTCCCTTGGTTTTTTTTTTTCTTTTGAGTTTATGTGATCTTCATATCTAAAGCTTTTAGATTGCTTAACTACTTAAGACTGTTCATCAACTAAGGTTTGCAAAGGTTTCTTGGTTTTGAGCCTTCTTGTATTCATTTGAAACATATATCTTTTTGAATAATTAAGACTCTTATGACAACCTAGCTTGATTTTTGTTTCTTATTTCTCATCATTTGAGGATTTTCATGAGTGTTTGTTTTGTTTCTCTTTTGCATCGTTGAGTTATTGATTGAACCTTGTTTTATTTTAGTTCTCATCACTTTGAGTGTGCTTGTATGATTTATTTTTTCTTCATATTTCTTTGCATCAATCTCTTTTCATCTAAAAGTTTGCATATCTCCTTGCATAGTTAATCAAACGAAGAAATTTTGCATTCATTAGGAAGCTTGATTTGGTTTATGTTTGGAAAAAGAGTCAGTTTTTCATGTGCATTCAGTTTTTGGAAACATTTTCTTGGTCAATTGGAATTATATTGATCCCAGAAATTTAAAGTTGCATTTTTTTGAGTGCTTTATTGTGGTTAAGAAGAATAGAACTCTTCTCCTTCCCATACGTAGAATTCATCGAAACAAATAACTGCATATCATTTTTTTGCATTCTATTAGAGTCGAGTCTCTTACACATCATCAATTTCATCTTTGTGAACCCTTTGAGTTAAAATACATTAAAATCAACCATGCACTAATAAAACCAATTCGAATATTTTTGTTTTTAGCACATCAACAATATCTTAGGATTAGGGTCTTTGGACTAGGTGAAGTGAGTAAATTTTCCAAGACTACTAAAGAGACTATAAAACACTAAAGAAAATTTAAGTCCAACTTTCGTATAAGCATATCTAGGAATCTCCTCTCACACAAGGGATAAACACAAGGTCACGTGCAGGAGAGAAACATAGATTACCCCTCCAAAGCTTAACCAATCATTGCGGAAAGATCGTATATTGGGGGATATTATTGAGAAACCATTGGTTTCATTTGGCCTCGGTGCTTCATGAACTTTGAAACCATTCGAGGTCCTCTAGAGTCCTACTGGTCCACTTATCTTCAATTCTCTTGAAGCACTTCGGACTTTGATATCTTGCCCATACGTTCGGCATCAAATGTTGATTGTACCCCCCGGAGGCTGACTGCAAGTTGGTAACATTAATGGCCTTCCCTAAGTATCTACAAAGGTGATTGTGGGGGGATTCCCACGGTACCTGGGGCATACATCATATCACACTCTTAGTACCCTTGGAGGGTGATCCTGTGAAAGCGAGGGTTGTTTCCACCAAGAAGGATTGTTATGTGGAGGTCGGGGTAACTATTTCTGACTTATTTGTTGGCGGCTTGATATCTCGTCTTATGAAGATCCTTAAATATGTTGTTGCTTGGTTGATTGCTTTTATTTTTCATAGGATTAAGTTTCTTTATTTTTCATAGTCGTCCTTAGGATTGGAATTTTCACAGTATACAAGGTATGGAACCCGACACTCAATAACCACAACATAATCTTTCTTACAAAGAAGTGATCGTAGATCACACTTTTTAAACTGGGAGTGTCTCTCCTGGAAGTGGCCACCACGTTGAAAAACTGATCCCAAACTTCGTAGAAAGATTGGCATATTTTGTGAATCCTTCCTTTATTGATCCACTTGGCCAAACACTCTTTGATCCACCGTCCATGAGATACATTGATTACTTTTCTTCTTACTATTTACCTCCCAGTTCAACTACTACACCATCCTTTGGCATGAACCCATTGATTTTTGGTTTTCTTGAAGGACTTAGGAATTCATCTTTTTTCGCAACTCTCGTATTTGATATTGTTGGTGCTTATTCTTTACCTGAAACATCGGTGACCTAGGTGACCCTGACTCAACCACTTGCACATTCATATCCTATTGCACATGAGTCAAGTAATATCCCTGCTTCATTTTTTCCACACATGCACATGCCAAGTTCTTTACTTGGTTGTCCCATAGGTCAAATGGCCAATAGTCAAGTCTTTCACACAACCACGATTATACAATCTACTCAGCCACCATCTCACACATCACAAATTAGTAATCCCTACATTGGAGTTCAATCTTAAATGGGAGGCCAACCTTCAACTGGAGGGAAACCTTCAGTTGCAAGACAATTTTTCACTGGGGGGAAACCTACATGGTTACAACATCAACCAACATGGGGGAAAAATTGAAGGAATTGGCTCACGTTTTCGAGAATTCTTTATGGCATATTTTTTTTCCCTTGAACATGGCACCTTTTTGTGTCTCTTTTTATAGTTGGGTAATCCGTTTGTCTCTGAGTCATACTAATTCCATGTGTCGACACACTTTTTCGTCCAGTTGAAGAGTTATCTTATTATCGTCACATTACATTTTTTGGTACTCGTCAAGTCAGTGTTGTCAAGTCAGTTATCATGCCTCATCATGTTCAAGGGAAGTTTTACTTCAAACTATCCATCCATAGTATTTCCAGTTTACATTTCCTGTGTCAGTCTGTACTCATTCAATTCACCATATTACATCACTTTCCTGTGTCGGTTTCGTGTCGATGATGGGGGATACATAAAGGCCCTACTTCGAAGAGTCTTTTCCTGTTGACTTCAACACATCATCCAGGAATTAAACTTAGACACTAGTTATTACCTTGGGACCTGCATAACTCAATGGCATGCCTCCTTGCTTTCGATAGTGGGTTTACATAATTGACCTCTGATCGAATTATTTCATGAATGTTCAACCTCATCTCATTTATTCACATTTGCTGGAATGTAGTAGGGTACCTTCAGATTCATTGACATCATTGGTGATTTCCCTCGCACTTGTTAACGGTTTACCTCAATGATCGATAATCAAGTGGTTTCTACCATGTTCGACATCAAATCATCTATTCACATGGCTAGATTCGTACCACATTTGGATTAGGATGATGACCTTGGGTTGAGCATTCACTCTCTTATTTTATTTGCCCAGGTTGTGAAGGAGATCATTTGATCATACTGATATATATATTGTCACATAGATCCACTTTGTATTGGTCTGTGGCTATGTTTTATCATCTCATAGCTCCATTGTGTAGTTTTCGTGGCTACGATCAGTTCATGTCATGGAGGCATGGATCCACATTGTATCTTTGGTGACCATATCCTTAATCAATATTTTTCATGGATCCACAGTGTATTGGTCGGTGGCCGTTCTTTGATTCATATCGTATTCCAAGAATAGGTATGCATGCCTCGGAAATGGAACATATATTAATATTGTTTGATGGTTGTTTGCATCTTCTTCCAGGTTCTCCAACTCATGCCCTTGCATTGAATAATTCTAAAGTGTTTCGGCCATCAGTTTCTCTTCTGACTTCACACTTTGGGGGGGAATTTGTTACACACCAAAATTCCACACTTAAGTACCTCACCCTAAGTGTTGCAAGTGTCATGAAAGTTTCACATACATTGACACCATGAAAGAACATTTGTCACAATCCCTAGTCAATGTGGAGGATAAATATATTATATTAAGGTCAAAATACCATGTGCACATGAATTAATTATTAACATTCGTAAAAAGGAAATTAATTTAGTGTGAGAATCCACCTCACATTTAGTTTCATATTTTCAAGGAGAGATTCAGAGTCTCATGGATGGTTGAGATATTTTCTCAAACCAAAATCCTAATTTGTTGGATCTTGAGAGATATTTCCTCCTTAAAATCCTTGAGAGATATTTTCTCCCTAAAATCCTTGAAGAGATATTTTCTCCCTAAAATCATTGGAGATCCCTTTTTAGTGGATACTATGAGTGATCTTATCCATGGTGGTTAAGCCTCCAAATCCTTTATAATGAGGGATTTCCATGGAGAAGAGGACGAAGCTTTTGGATATCAAAATTATGATCTTGGGAGAATCATGCAAGGGTTGTACGAGGAGGACTTGGGGAAGTTGTTGCAACACCATACATGATAGTAAGTATCCCTTTAAATTTCTCATCAATATTGGTTGGCCTATTCCCTTCAAGATTGTGTATTGTTGCATATGATTGTCGATCTTGGTAGATGCATTTGATTAGTCGAATCTTGTAGAGTAGAGTAGGATTTCTTTGTATTTTTTATGTCCATTGCATTGCAGGCATTGAGTGGTGTCAAAGAATTTGGATATCAAGCTCATATTGGAGGCAACAAGGACGAATCACGAAATAAGGTGCATCACACTTTCTTCCTTCTCTTTCTCTTTCCGATTAGGTAATTGAATTCACAGGGATATTAGTCTTCATTTGTATGTTTCTGTCTTGGTATTAGGGGTCTAGAATCCAAGGGGATATTCACCTATCTGTAGGGGAATTTTCCTATAACAATGGGTGCCTAACACATATTAGGAATTTGTAGGCATGAACTCTAATAAATGTAAGGTAGTAAGAGAATGAACAATGTGAAGTTGAAGGAACTTACAAAGAATGTCTTCTAAGAATCTCCATGTGTGATGAACATAAATATCCTAGAGTATCAATGTGGATTTAACATAGATACTAGAAATATGAAGTACCAATGTAGATTGAACATAGATACTAGAAATTTGAAGTACTTGTATTAGATTAAAAAAATCAAAGAATTCCAAAACTTTATGATTTGCTTCTAATTTTTTTTTAAAAATAAAGAAACCCTAACAAACCCTAGGGTTAAAAACACGAGTTGGCTTTGAATTTGTATTAGAAATATAATAATGTTATGTCAATACTAGTATTATTACCTCTTAGAAGTATGTTGTTCCTAGGACACTTCATAATTAGCTTCTATTAAGACATGATATAGTAACCCTTCACCTTTTATATTACATTAATAAATTATTGTTGAGAAATAAAGTAGAATTCATGAAATTTGTTAATCCATCTAGTGATAAAAACTAATATATAAGATTATATAATTTTATTATCAAAAACTAGTGTAGAAGCCAATGCATTCAATCCATAAACATATAAAATATTTTCATGTTGAAAGAAAACTTCCATGAGTTGGCCACTACAATTTTAGTTCAAAATTTTTTGAATAGTGAAAACCAAAAATCAAATCAATGAAAATAATATTTATTTGAAACAAAACACCCATTTTTCATATTAAAAGGAAGCGTGTAGAAGTTGGATTGTAAAATTATTTTAATAAATCATCACATAATTGTTGTTGGCAATTTGTTCTTTGAAATTATTCTTTTATACTTGACAAAAAAAACATTAGGATGGCATTGGAGAGGTTAAGGAACACAAGTACTACACGAAGGAACCAAAACTTAAGAGTGGAACCACTCGTTACAAGATTAAACACTACGAAGAAGGGAAGCCCTCTGATTATGGATGCTATGACTTTATGTCACGAGTAATTTGAAGGTGTCATCTATGATGCTTCCTTTTGATATAAAAAATGTGCTTCCTTATAAACAAAGCTACAAACAATTTTGAGAAACACCAATTCACAATTATTAAGGAGAATCAACATTAACTTGCACAATTTTGAGAAACACCATATCACAATTTTGAGAAACCCCATATCACATTTTTAAGAAGAATCAACATTAACTTGCATAATCCTTATAGGTGTAATTACATAAACAAAAGAATATCAAAATCAAAACTTGCACAATCCTTATAGGTGTAATTACATAAACAAAAGAATATCAAAATCAAGTTTTAATATAGAAACAATTATTTAATTATAGCAATATAATATTTTAAACCTAACCAAATCTAAACAAAATATGTTTAGATTAAAATGATAATATTACATGGGTTAATAAAGGAAAATGTTTCAACAACTAAAGGCATGCAAGAATTTACCAGATTTACAATGTTCAGGAATGTGTTCACTACATTCACCAAAGACCACCCCATGGTGATGACTATAATGCCACTTTCTTAGCTCCCTATTAATCTCAAAACTAAATGAACTTTTGAAGTTTAGAGGATATTATAAGAATAAATTCTAATTGTATTTTCTTTCCTCTATGTGGAATCGTAGAATCTTTGGCAGCGATGGAAACCTTCAAAAAACTAGTAAACAAGTGTAGTGTTCTTTAACCCAGAGACTTGAAACACAAACTAGGTATAAACAAAATATAATTGTAGAAAACCATATACAAGAGACAAATAATATGAAATATATGAATTATACCCTTGTATTATGATAAGTTGGAAGAAAGAAATAAATGTTCACTTACCTCTTAAGGTGAGATGGTCTTTTACTGGGAAAAGCTCCAAGTACATCAATACTTAAAAAAACATTGCATAGTCTCATATTCTCTTTAAATATATTCTCAATAGATAAACCATAACTACTTGTGATCCCATCATTAATGGGTATGCACTACCTAGTGGGGCCTTATAAGGTGGATCCTTTTACATTAGATAACTATCCACTACTATCCAACCGACCTTATTCAAAGATACATCAATTGGCTAATTCCTAGTTAACCTAATGTAGGGACCTTAGTGGAGGACTCTAACATCCCCCCCGGTCCCCTTAAAAAGTAGCATTTTCCTCAAGGATGGAGATGAGGAAATTGTTGCAAAATCATTATTGGTTCCATGTGCCATATTTAGGTTGCATATATTTCGACTAGTTAAATACTTGTCATACTATGTGCTAGTGCAATTTATGCTCTCTGGTATCTAGTATTTCTTCTAGCTAGAGACAAATGGATCCTTATTCATCAATTTTTGGTAATTTGGTTTTCTCCTTGCATTTCGATACCACAACCTTTGTTAGAAAAGATACATGAAAGACTAGATGAATCTTGGAGTGGGCTTGAAGAGCCAACTTGTAGGCCACTTGTCCAATGTGTTGGATGGTCATATAGGGTCATGTTGATGGGTCCAAATGGATTGTCAAGAAAATGAGGGAGAATGTCTGATGACAGGTCCCAATCATACCTACTCTTGTTTGGAATAGTGTGTTTCCTATGAGTTTATGGGCCTCGCTACCGCTCAGAATTAAAATAAATAAAAGGGGAAATACAACAGACTATCCTCCAAAGAGTTCTATTTAATCATAAGTCTAATCTAACTAAAAATAAACTAATCCAATCTATCCATTTCTAACTTATCCTGTGAGAAAAACTAAAAGAATGAGTACAACAAAAGATGAAACCATCAGAACCAGAAAGAGTTCATGTATTCTAATGGTAAATGAAAACAACAATGTTATAGATATACAGACAAATAGTTGCACAATACATCTATAACATCATTTTTGTACCCATAAAGAAACATGTGACAACATGAGCAAACATAACATAGTGTAGAAATAGTTCATACAATAAAATCCTATGTACTCAACTGGAAGATAAATGCATAAAGAATAGTCTCATATACACTCATCAAAATCACAAATTTCTGAAATGTCTCTTGCTCTTTATTATTCATAAGTAATAGTACCATCCTTTGTTACAACGAAAAAATGTCCCTTCTCTATGCTATGAGCTCTCTTTTATAAGACAAGAGAGACACTCCTCACTCCCATGATTGTTCGTTTCCTTTTATTTTCATTTATTTTATC
>SNQJ01S0240551.1:3105-13534 GCA_010110895.2 Picea sitchensis
TCTAGGTCACTTGGCCCACTTTCCTTATTTTAGGGTTGGGTCCACTTCTAATTTCTAGGATATTTAATTTCTAGGATAGTGTTTATTTCCATGGTTCAAATTTTTCTAGTTTCATAAAATGACTTCAGTTAGTATGTGCTTCCATGGTTTGAATTTTTATAGTTGTTTAATTTTTTGTACAAGGTTTAAACAAAGTAAATATGGCTATTGCAACATATGTCTCGGGATTTGAAGGGATCAAAATTGCATGTCCAAAATCCAGTTCTAGGTGTTTGAAATGTGTTTAAAGAAAATAAAGATTAAAAATTCAGAGACTAGAATTTTTTTAAGAAGGATATGAAAGAATTTACCTATGCATAGCATCATGTGCACACTCTAATCAACACAGGAATAATGAGATGAGTGAAATAATCATTGAATTATCTGGCATCTTAATCATAGGAAAGAGATGCCTCCTCTACAATGGCGAAGGTGTCGAGATAGAGGTGAGTGCCTCTGTTGGGCTCGCAGATTTTAGTTGATTCATTGACTTTATTTAGAGTCTGAGAAGATGCCAAGAGGAAACACTAGATACATGATGTACAATGTATACATTGGCTCTGTGAGTCAAATTTAGTGGATTGATTTAGAAAGGATTTTGGCGGAGTTTCCTCTCAACTAAGTAATGAAGAAAGACAAACTATTTGAAAAAGGTGTATTGTTTTTATTGTTGAGTGATTTTTTTTTTTTAAATGGCATCCTATAACAACTTAGCACCAACACAAGGGTTGGTTCTTGTTGGAAATAACTACAAGTTCTGGTCCTCGTGGATCAAATATTTCCTACAAGCACAAGAATGTTGGGAACCAATCAAGAATGGATTCACATAGCGACCCCTAGAAAACATGTTGCCATCATAAGTCCACAAAAGAATGTAGTAGAAGAACATAGGAAGAAAGAAAATAAACCCAAACTTCAGAATTCAATAGATGACTCTATTTTTAAAAAAATAACTGGAGCATCCACAACAAAGAAAGCTTGGGACATTCTCAAATCCTCCTACCAGGGAAATGAAAAGGTGAAGACAGACAAACTTTAAATACTTTGAGAACTCAGTTTGAAACCCTGAAGATGACTGACACAGAGAATGTGACCACTTCATGAACAGAGTGATGGGAATTGTTAAGCATATCAGATTGACTCGTGAATAGATTGAAGATCAGAGGATTGTTGAAAAAATCCTCCAGATTTTTCCCTAAAACTTTTAAATGGTTGTAACAACAATTCTTGAATCCAAAGATCTAACCAATTTTTCAGTAGAAGAAATGATGGGATCACTCCTGTCACATGAAACTAGACTCAATTTACAAGAAGTGTCTATGGAACATTCTCTTAAGACTCAAAACTCTTTCAACAGAGGTAGAGGTAGAGGAAAAAGAGGGAGAAATCAAAGAGGAAGAGGCATATGTAATCAAAATGAAAAATATAGATACACAAAGGAACAACCACAATAGTATAAAGACTCACAGAATCAAAGAGGGAGAGGGAGAAAATGGGCAGACAAGTACTAAATTCAATGCTACTAGATTGCATAAAGTATAGTCACTATGAGAGTGAATGCATAAAGAAGAAGTCATATCAAAACAAAGTAAAAGTAAATGTCTGCAACAATAAAGGTGAACCATATAAAGTAATGTTTCTTTCATGCCATACATACAAAGAACATGACTTTAAGGACCTTTGGTTGCTGGAGAGAGGCTACAATGATCACATGACAGGTGACAAATATTTTGTTTCTAGCATTGATAGTTCTATTAAATATTAAATAATATGTCTATCATTCACGAAACCATAAACAAAAAATGATAAGTGTAGGACAATTGATGGAGCATGGCTATGATGTCTTATTCAAAGGCTCAACATGCTTAGTTCTTGATAAATCACCTAGTAGGAAACTCATTGAAAAAATACAAATGACTAAGAATATAATGTTTCCATTAAATTTGAGTGTCAATTTGTCATATTCATATGCCCAAAATTTCTCAAACATATATGAGACTCTCAAATGGCATGCCATGTTTGGTCATTGTTGTAGGAAAATTCCCTTGCAGACAGGTGAATTCCCTCTTGGATCATAGACCCCTATGACCAAGACAGAAAAGTGATAGCTTTGTACATTGACTTTCCTTTAAACATAGATAAGCTATTCAATAAAGAAGAGGAAGAAAGCATGAGTACCTTTTTATGAATTTTTTCCTCTCTCAATCCAAGTTGAACTTGATCTCCAAGTCCTTTAACGAGTCTTGCAATCCAATAAACAACAGAGACAAAGCATACTTCCTATTCTACTATGATTAGTTTAAAGCTAGATTTATCCAAAAGACAAGCTCACGCAAATGTACACAATCTTGAAGGAAATAGGGCAAGCACATGTATTAATGAGAAAAAAATAAGGTTCTTACAAAATGTAGATGCAGATGTAGCAGCCTCACCAAGCTCTCCTTGTCCAACCCCTTGCTCGAATGATCCACAATCAAAATTACAATACTTTTCACTGATTATTCGCCCCCTTTCACCATGAGGATGCCTCCATATATAGGCTTTGAGATGCTTAACCACCTTAGATATTCTTGGGATAAGTTGAGCATATTGCTCCATCAGTTGCAGAACTCCCCTTAGATCCAACCTTTGAATTGGATTCGAGCCAAACTGACTTAGATGTTTCTCAACTGTCTTTAGAGATAAGGGGGATTTGTCCCCATTATTTTCTCAACAGCTTAGAGCTCCCTCAAAGTGGGACAAAGAGCATTACAGTGCTCCCTGCTAAGAGGGAAAGGAGTGCTAGCTCTCCTTGCAAGTGGGCAGGGGAGCGTTGATCTCCAAAAACACTTTTATGATGGTAATTTCTGAAGGTAAATGTTTTCTACTCTTCGCCAAATGACACATTTCCTTCTTTTAACCAATCTTATAGGATAGCTCAAGTGTTCTTATGATGTCTTCCGCGATGCGACATAGGTGAGACGACATTATGATTTATGCGACACTTACAACACTTGTGACAAAAGTGCGACACTTGGAACACTTGCGATAATGACAATGAGACATCATCGATGTGAGTAATTTTGACGTGTAACAGATTGCCCCCCAAAGTGTGAGGCCAGAAGATAGAAACTGATGACTGAAGTACTTTGTAGACTTTTTCGAAGCAAGGGTATGGACTTGGGGAACCTAATAGAATATGCAAAAATCCATCAGAAAATTTTTATGACATGTTTCAAACCCAAGGTAGGCATACCTATGATTGAGTGATAATAGACTTTCAAGGTATGGTCGCCATAAAATACACTGCGGATCCATAATCATATTGACTCAAAATGTATGGCCACCAAATATGCAATGTGGATCTATACTTCCATGACATGAATTGATTGTATCCATGAGAATTACACAGTGGATCTACAAGATGACAAAACATAGCCACAGACCAATACAAAGTGGATCTATGTGACAATATACATATCAATGTACTCAAATGATCTCCTTTCACAACCTGGGTAAAGTATATCTCAGAGTGAATACTCAACCCACAGTCTTCTTACCGATCCCGATGTGGCACGAATCTAACCATGTGAATGTATGTTTTGATGTCAAACATGGTAGACAACACTTGATTACCAGTCAATAAGGTAAACCGTTAACAAGTGCGAGGGAAATCGCCATCGATGTCAATGAATCCAAAGGTGCCCTAGTACAATCCAACAAATGTTAATAGATGGGTCAAATTCAAACATTTGTGGAATCATCTGATCAAAGGTCAATGATATAAACCCACTATCAAAGTGAGGAGGTCTACCATTGAGGCATGCAGGACCCAAGGTACTAACTGGTTTCTAAGTCTAATTCTCGGATTATGCGTTGAAGTCGATAGAAAAAGACTCGTCGAAGGAGGGCCTTGATGTATTCCCCATCAACAACACGAAACTGATGTAGAGACGGAAGATGGTGAATCACTTGAGTATGGACTGACACGGGTATTGAAACAAGAAATTTGTGATGGTTTATCTTTGAAGCGGATACTTCCCTTGAACACTGGGGCACAAACGACAGAAACACAACATGGACCAAAACATGATGTAGTGGATACTTTGACTTTCATTGGGTGACCCAAAGGAGTAAAGAAACTCAAAGGATTGGTTCAGTTCAGAGGTTAAACGGATTAAAATGTAAAGACAATGTGTCGTGTTCAAGGGTGACTATAAGAGTGACCTGTGATGTTTCCAAAAACTTCTTGGCTTACTTCCTTCAATTTTTTCCCCCATCTATATAGATGAGTACCTCCTTTTATTTTTATGAGCTCAAGGAGGATAACACATGATCGATATAACTCACCTTTGGTAAGTTCCTCTTATTTTGTTTAACGAACCGAAATAAGTAAGGGTTTGGTCCCATCTAGGCCCTTCAATGTATAATCTTTAACGAGTCCAGAGAAGGAAGACTCGGTGTTTTTTCATGTTTAGAGAGTCTAAAAATGACTTAAAGATGACTCCAGGGTTGTCCTTTTTCGTAATATTAGTCTTCGAAGTCCGAAAAAAAGATAAACTACCACTTAGGAGACGCCCTTTCAAAACCTTTTTAAACGAGTGTGAAAGGAAGCGAGATCACTCAACAATCTTTTCATATTTAGAGAGTTTGAAAAGATCTTAAAGGAGACTCTGAGGGGTTCCTTTTTTGCCTATCCTTATGAGTCTAAAAAAGAGATAACAGTTGACTCGGTTACATTCTCATGTGTTTTTGAGCGTGAGAAGGAACTAAGACCATGCTGGTCAATGCAACAAGGTTTAAACGGAACAAAACTGCTTTAAAGCCTGGAGATGATGAGAAATATGCATTCCAAGGTATTAGTGACATCTCCAAAATGATTTTAAAACCCAAAATAGACTATAGGTTAGCAAAAATGAAGTCTATATCAATGAAATAGGGTTAAAAAACGTTTTCACCATTTCATTTGTGCCAAAATATTCTAGCAGTGGTAAACTTTGACTTTGGAGAGCGATTTTGAGGTCGTTGGGGTTGGATCTATGGTCAGTCGTTTCTACTTTTTTCTAGATCACGTTGGTCCTTAACACCTTCCAATCATTTTATACGGTGCAAAAATTCATTTTAGGTAATTTGTTTTCATTTTTTATGCCCTAGAGAGCCCTAGGAGCCGAAACAGATCGACGCTCACTCAAAGGGATGAGGGGAGCACCGAACGTGTTTTCAGCACTCTAGTGTGCACTCCAGGGGAGATCTAGCACTATGTGCATGCAATTAGGGGAGCGCTAGTGCATAATGAAAAAATGAATTGATTTTTAAGCTAAAATTATGCAAAATATTGCTATAATGAGATGATTAATGGATCTTAACTGATTGTGCTTGCAGTTTGCATTGATAAAATCCATGATTGAGTGGAATGAGCATGAGCACAAGCTTGATGACATAGCTGCATTACAAAACCCCCAAGAGAGGGCCGCATTGAGGAATTGTATCCTCCTCAAGTATTTTAAACTGCAGAAGATGAAAAAATAAGTCCTTTTATTTGAGTATATGATTGGGTTGTGGAATGACGTCGAACAAGCGTTTCAGATTGGGCTGCAATTGCTCAACATTGAGCTAGAGGATGTATATTGTTTGAATGGCCTCTCGAAGAGAGGGGCCCCTATCATCTTGTCCGTACAGTGGGCAGTTCCATTTCTTGTGAAGAGTATGTGGAAAATCATTGTATTCCGGGATCATGATTCAATGGAGGCCGAATCTAGATTAAATAGGTTAGAGATTTACCTCTTCGATCCATTTTGTTTTCCATCACCAATTTGGCAGGCAACACCAATGAAAATTTGGCTTCAAGATCCCAAATGTCTTATGCTCTACAATGCGTGGAGCCAAGGTTGTTTATCTGGAGAACAACTTTCCTTCGTAATGTGAAGGATCAAATTTCAAGATGCAGGACAGGGAAGAAGAAACAATTTGGGTATGGTTCCTTTTTGGTGTCGTTATTCTTAGAGAAAATCCCACAGATGCAACTACAGATCACACTAGCGGTACAACCGACAGGTGAACCACGCATGGCGAGTTCGACAAGTTTGGCCCCAAGATTAGGAGCTGGCTCAGAATTAAAATTCACAGTTGACTTATTTTCTTGGGTAAGACGTCAATTGATTGTCATTGAGGACTTTCCATACGCTGGAGTAGATTTTCGGGGTAGCATGGACCTGGTTCTTCCATATGGAATAGACTGGGATGCATCAGGTATGAAACCAAAGACCTTGTCAAGTGTTTTTTAATTTGAAAGTTTATATTATTTTTATGTGTACCTAGAGAGGTTTTTACTAGATGTATTGTTTCACCATGTAGATAGAGGTGCAACACATCTGGCAAAGATGTTGGCACTGGGACGTTGCGGAGACGCACAAATAGCTGTAGAGCATGAGCTATCAGAGGGGGGTCTCCGAGAGGTTGAGAGAAACCATTGTGGTCTTACGATGGGTGTCCCTCCTCTAAGAAGGAGAGATGTACCCCTGCATTTACAGAGACATACAGTGGGAGTTCCCGAGAGTCTGAACTACCTACTTAGATGAGTGGCCCTTGCAGTAGTGTGCTACTCAGAGCATAACGTAGTACGAGAGGATTAGGATCCTCTTGATTTTTTATGTAGTCTGTGTGATGATTTCATGGGCACGAGGGCCCAAATGTTTCCCTTCTATGTACATTTTGGATGTAACAAAACACTTTTCTATCACGCAGTATATATATACATATCTGAGTTTTTGTGGTGCCAATAATGTTTTCAAATAATCTTTGTGTGATGCGTTTATTATGTGATTTGTTTTATATGATTTATTTTATTTATTAAAAAAAACATCTATGCGCGAGATACCGATCCATAATATAATTTGCTAGTGAATCCGAAGTTGTGTTGAGTCCTCTTGGTATGTGTCTGTACTCTATAAATTCAAACATTCTTTAAAGACGATTAACTCGTAGGTGTAGACGCAATAGGATATGATTGCAAATGGCGTAGTCCTGATTAAGTTGACAGACCACGAGTTGAGAGTCTAGCTTCATGATCATATGAGATATACGTAGGGAGGAGGCCTCAATTAAAAGTCCAGTGACAACATGATATTCTACCATGTTATTGGTTTCCGATCCAAGGAAAATGCCTCCTGAACTCACTAACTCATCAGAGTGGTAAATGACTCAAGATGCAGAAGCAATATTTTGGGTGTGTTGACTAGCACCATCCGCAAACCCAAAAAAGATAGGAAAGGAAGATGTCATCTTCACACGCAATCAAAAGACAAAGTATAAGCAACTGAGACAAAACTCGTATACGTAAGAGAAAAAGACACACCAAAAGTAAAGTACAATAGTGTACAAAGAACACATGCTATATGTTCTATGCATAGAACTTATTAAGGTAAAGCCCATTCCAGGGTTCACCAAGAAATATTTTGTCGTAGTCAACTAGCTCGTAGGCGCCTCTATGTAACACACGTTTCACGATGTAAGGACCATTCCACAGAGGTTTTAACTTGCCTATCCCTAACTTATTATGAGCCTGGTCATAAACAAGGACTAGGTCTCCTTTTGTGAAAGTACGAGGGTGGACAGTTTTTTCATATTGACTCTTCATTCATTTTTGATATGTCTCATTAACGAGAGCAACATCATGACATGTTTCATCCAACCTAGTCATATATAGGAATCGTTCCTCTTCAGCAGAAGTGTGAGGCAGGAGTTCTACTTTGAGTTTCAATGAGGGAATTTCACACTCGATTGGTAATACAGATTCTATGCCATATAATAACTGGAAAGGAGTGAATCCAGTAGCAGTTTTCACTAAGGTGCAGTAAGCCCAGAGAGTAGAGAAAAGTTGTAGATGCCAATATGTTTTGTTTTCCCCCACCATGCATTGAATCATGGTTTTAAGGACCTTGTTGATAGCTTCAACTTGTTCGTTTGCTTGAGGATAGTAAGGGGATGAGTTCTCATGGAGAAAACCCAACTTGGCATGTAACTCACTCATCATTTGGTTTTGAAACTGTGAACCATGATCAATAACATTGGCTTGTGGAACACCAAAGCGAGTGATGATGTGGTTGAATATGAAAAGAGTTGTGGTGCGACCATCATTAAGAAAGGTAGGAATAGCCTTAGCCCATTTTGTGAAGTAATTAGCGACAATGATGATATGACTGTGCCCCCTGGCTGAGCTAGGCTTACACTGCATAAAATCAATGCCCCATTTTGTGAAGGGTTCGATGGAGAAAACAGGATGCAGCGGAGCTGTGTGGGTGCATGCCTTTTTATGAAAAACTTGGCAGGGTGGGCATTTTTTGACAGCCTCAATACAATCTTGGAAGATAGAGGGCCAAAAGAAACTGACATTTAAACTTTTCTGAGTTGTAGCCATCCCATAAACATGACTGCCACATGCTCCAAGGTGACAGTCATTAAGGACACGTTCAACCTCATTATTAGTTAAACAATGTCATAGGATAGTGTCAATACCATGGCGATACAAAGTTTCATCTATGATAAGGTAGCATTTAGAATGGTGACGAATACGATGACATTCTTCACGGGAGATATCAGGCTGAAAATGTTGGGTTTGAAGATAAAGAAGCATATCTCCATACCAAGGATCGAACGTGCTAATGAGGAACATAGATTCATCAGGGAGAGACTCTCTGGGCTCAATATCTTCATCGGCATGGGGAAGATCGCAGATAAGTTCTGCAAACACCAAGGATTTTTTTATCTTTGGACCTGGCAAACGCGAGATTGAATTCCTAAAGAATAAAGATCCATTTGGAATATTTGCCCCCAAGGACTTGACGTGTCAGAATATGATACATGGTATTTGAGTCCGCAATAACCGTGGTGGTGCGTAACAAGATGTAATGGTGAAATCTTTGTACAACAATGATGGCTGCCAAAGACAACTTTTCAACATGTGAATATCGGAGTTCGGGATCAGATAGACTTTTGTTCAGATAGTATATCACATGTTCTTCACCGTTAGGGTCATCTTGAACTAACACCATAGCGATAGTGGAAGTAGAGGCTGCTAAGTAAAGGTTTTAGTCCTGTGCATAATTCAGAGGATGCAACAGAGGCATATTGGTCAATGCATACTTAAGAGCATCAAAATATCGTTGAGCAGTTTCATCCTAGATGAAAGGAGTGTCTTTATGCAACAATCATATAAATCCTTTGGTAATCTCAGCGTAGTTACATATAAAACGACGAAGAAAGTTTGTTTTTCCCTACAAAATTTGTAGTTGGGTTATCTTATTGGGCGGAGGTAAAGCAAGGATAGATTTAATATTTAAGGGATCAACCCTAATCCCATATTTGGAGACAATGAAACCAAGGAGTCAACCTAATTCCATAACAAATATGCACTTGTGTGGGTTCAAACGAATACGATAGAACCGACAACAAAGAAAAATAGCCCGTAGATAACCAATATGGTCTGGTCAACTGGATGAATGGGTAGGTAAATCATCGAGTTAAGGTTATGCAATATGTTTGATATCGTGGAAACAATATGACATGGCCCGTTGGAAGGTAGCACCAGCAGTTTTAGGAACAAACGATAGTTTCTGATAGGTGAAATTTCCCCATGGCTAGATGAAGGTTGTCTTATGTTGATTAGCGGGTAGACTGCCAATATGGTTGTATCCTGAGAATCCATCAATGAAAGAGAAAATAACGCTTCCAGTGAAATTATTAATGATTTCGTCGATGAAGGGTGTGGGGTAATTGTCTTTTGGACAAGCCTTGTTAATATCCCTATAATCAACGCAAACACGAATGGTCCCTTGCTTCTTAGTGACTAGAACAATGTTAGAAAACCATTCTGTCAAGGGGACAGGATAGATAAAGCCAAATTTTAACAGTTTCTCAACTTCTGCCTTTATGGCCATGGTTTTCTTAGGATGAACCAGACGTAGTTTTTGTCACATAGGTTTAACGCCTGGGTAAGTTTTTATTTCATGCACAACGATCGAAGGATCGATCCCTATAATTTCCTCATAGTTCCAAACAAAGACACTGCAAAATTATTTAAATAAAGCAGCATAAGAGACCACTTCCTCGGGTTAACAATTAGCACCGAGATTAATATTTTCCACGATACCTTCCTTGATCAAAATATCAATAACGCCCGTAGAAGAGGTGTTTCTTAAATTCTCCTCAGAGATAGTATCCTGAGTGAGTATAGGAGATTGTGGAGAATCAACAACATCAGGGGGGGAAGATAGAGTGTATATCTTCCTGAATTTCTTCGAGAGGTGGAAGAAAAGAGGATCGATGATGGTTGTCATCCCAAGATATGTCATCAATGATAAGCATTTCCATAATGGATTCGTCTGAAGGAAAAATATGGGAAATGTAGTCAAAA
>SNQJ01S0240552.1:0-10298 GCA_010110895.2 Picea sitchensis
GACCCTTATTTATACTAAATATGTCTATTAAGAGAAGCATCTAGAGGAAGATCCTTCTAGAAGTGGAAGCTTCTATTAGGTCTTCTTACATCCACCTTATTCTATTTTATTGAAAGACCTTATTAATATTGACCTTTATTACATCTGAATACATTGATCTACCTATGTGCAGGTTAGGACCTTAACAACCAACATCCGAAGGATAGGTGGACGTAGGTGTGTAATCTTTTGTTTCTAGATAGCTCGGCCTCCTAAATCCACCTTCACCCTCTGCACCAACATTATAATCTTCATTAAAACCACTCTCTCTTTCATTATCGTCTATTTCTCTAAACTCATTGACTACACACACATTTGAAAATAATTACAACATTTAACTTGACATAAATTTAAATACACAAAAATACAACAAAAATAAACAAAATCAAAGAAAATTACCAAAAATATTCTCTTGTCCTGAGGTATTCCCTACATTCTCAGGTGTAGGAGTATCAATGCGCAACTTATCTAAGAATGTTGCGTACATAGAACTTGCTTGAGCACATTTTGTAGTTGATCTATTCACAGACTCGTTTTATAATCTCCTCCGATGAGATTGTTGTTGGTCACTCGGAGTCTCAGTGGAAGAAGGAGTTCCTCTTCTTCCTTCTTGGGAGATCTTAGAGAGTTTGCGAGGAATGTTTGGAGAATCTCGTGTTGACATCTCTACTCAATATCTATCCTTTGTAAATTCATGAAAAGTTAAGCACAAGACAAATATGAGTTAATATCTCCACCATTGACCAACAAAAATTATGAAGAAAGAAAAAAAAAAAGACAAAATTAATAGAAATGTTCTTTATGTTAGACACAATTATAATAGGGTGATGGATAAATCCACTACCCATGCCCATTTAAAATATATTTTGGTTTCTTAATATTATCACAAATAACCTTGGTAAATCCACCATTAGTACATGGGTCAAAGTCTAGTAATGGAGTAGAGGTTATCTATATGGGAAATCAGATTTCATGCATCCAACATGTATGGAGCACAGTCCATGAAAATAAACGATTAACTTTATGCCATGTTTGGTTGGATGGAAGAAATATGCCATCTACAAAGAAATGACACTAAGTATCAACATGTATGTATTACACTTGGAGGGGGCATTAATAGATAAAATGTATTATATGATTGAAAGTTGTTGGAATTTTGTTTATGAAGGACCTTTTTATATACTAAGCATATGTGATTAGACTATTTGACACTACTAAACATTCGTTTATATGCGGTTATAAAACATTGTTAATATGCTTACCGACCTTCTTCTAGTTACCTCGTCGATACAAGGGCTGAGAATGGCCTCTGAATCATTTTGGTAGATCCATCCTGTCAGAAACCCCGTGGACAACTAGGACTTGGTCAGGTGATTCCAATGCTTGTGTAAATACAAAGGGTAATACATCACCATCTTCAACTAGTATCCTATCCAAAGGGTAATAGAAGCTCATCTTCAACTAAATTCTTGTGTAAATACAAAGGGTAATAGATCATTAACAAGGGTCTTTCAAAGGGTATATACTCTTATCCAATACATATGGGTTTTAATTAGTCTGATTAAGATAGAGCTAAAGAAATGGAATCAACTTCATATATTACCCATATAAGCTATGTGAATATTACAATATAGTTAAGAGTGTAATGAAAAAAATTTCTATCAATTCAAAGTGACTATTACATATTTCAGTGTATCTATTCTAGAGGTTGAGGGAATGACTATCGTGAATATACTACCTATGTTTCACTCTTTGTTTTCTATTTTTTGTGTTATATCAATGAAAATTTTCCATAACATATTACAATGTAATATGTCATCACATATATTACTATATAACATATTACAATGTAATTATATGTTATAACATATTACATTGTAATATGTTATAAGATATTCCAATGTTATAACAATGAATAAACTACC
The DNA here is from genome assembly GCA_010110895.2 of Picea sitchensis. NCBI lineage: Eukaryota > Viridiplantae > Streptophyta > Pinopsida > Pinales > Pinaceae > Picea > Picea sitchensis. Next base: position 1,965 of record SNQJ01S0240552.1, read on the forward strand.
TATTTTTCGGTGTATCTATTCTAGAGGTTGAGGGAATGACTTCAATGAATATACTGCCTATGTTTCAAAGTTTGTTTCTATTTATAATAGTTTTATAATGGACATCATTTTTTTTGGGTTTCCTAATAGCCTTGTCACACCCCGAGAATCAAATCTTCATAAAGTTTGACTTCTGCAAGTTCTTGGCAAATACAATGCACCAACAATTTTTAAATTTTAGGGGTACCAGGTCATTCAGGTACTAGTATCACTTGATCCATATGTTAATCCATCAAAACTACTCACATCTAGTTTATTTTAAGTTTATCATGGTGCATGACCAACCAACATGTTACTCTCCCAACCATTGAGTGGATGCCTATGGTAAGAGATCATGTCACCGGTGAAAGTGTTTTGCAGTATGTAAACTCTTTTATGTCTATATTAAAATTTATTATCCAAAATGAAGTATTTGTTGTAATTATTCCTTTAGTCAAAGGGTCACTACAATTTCAAAACAACAAAAAAGTGGGAGACTGGTTCCTTTTTTAGCAGTTTACTATGATAAGAGTCTATGGTTTGGAAGAGAAGCCATATCAAAAGTGAGTGTTGAATTTGGTTGTTCTAGAGACTGAAAAAAGTGAAATTCCATTAGTTGTTGACTAAAAATCCAAGCATGTTACATTAAATGTTGATCGGATGAATTTCAAGGAAAAAACAAATCTACACAAATAGGTCACTCATGTCTTACACAGGGATGTGACCAAGACTCATGACATGAAATATTGATGTCGTTTATCATTTTCACTATCAATGCAAAGTGATTGTTACATATTTCGGTGTATCTATTCTGGAGGTTGAGGGAGTGACTACAATGAATATACTACCTATGTTTCATTGTTTGTTTTTTATTTTTTGTGCTATATTAATGCATATTTTCCATAACATATTACAATGTAATATGTCATAACATATATTACTATATAACATATTACATTGTAATATGTTATAACATATTACAATGTAATTATATGTTAAAGTAATATTTTATAACATATTACATTGTAATATGTTATAACATATTACATTGTAATATTTATAACATATTCCAATGTTATAACAGTGAATATACTACCTATGTTTCAGTGTATCTATTTTGGAGGTTGAGGGAATGATTTCAGTGAATATACTTCCTATGTTTCAAAGTTTGTTTCTATTTATAATAGTTTTATAATGGATATCATTGTTTTTGGGTTTCCTAGTAGCCTTGTCACACCTCAAGAATCAAACTTTCATAAAGTTTGACTTCTGCAAGTTCTTGGCAAATACAATGCACCAACAATTTTTGAATTTTAGGGGTACCAGGTCATTCAGGTACCATTATCACTTGATCCATATGTTCATCCATCAAAACTAATCCCATATCAGTTATTTTAAGTCTAGGATGGTGAATGACCAGCCAACATGTTGCTCTCCCAACCATTGAGTGGTTGCTTATGGTAAGAGATCATGTCACCAGTGAAGGTTTTTTGTAGTATGTAAACTCTTTTATGTCTATATTAGACTTTATTATCCAAAATGAAGTATTCTTTATAATTATTCCTTTAGTCAAAGGGTCACTACAATTGCAAAACAACACCAAAGTGGGAGATTGGTTCCTTTTTGAGCAATTTACTATGATACAAGTCTATGGTTTGGAAGAGAAGCCATATCAAGAGTGAGTGTTGAATTTGGTTGTTCTAGAGACTGAAAAAAGTGAAATTCAGTCAGTGGATGACTAAAAATCCAAGCATATTACATTAAATGTTGATCATATGAATTTCAAGGAAAAACCAAATCTACACAAGTAGGTCACTCATGTCTTACACAAAGATTGTACCAAGACTCATGACAATATGAAGAAATCGAAATAGGCATTAATCAAAGTGGAGAAATAGATGAGGCAAGATAAAGTGGTTACTACAATAAGGATTTCCGTAATCAACAATCTGTAAAATAATATTTATAACTTATGATACTCTAATATTACATATGTCAAAATGGATTTATAAATTGAATTCCTAAAGATTTGAAATTTTTATAAAATACAAAATGTTTGAAATAAAAAGTTGGACAGTTTGAAATTTTTATGAAATTCAAAATGTTTGAAATGGCTCTGACTTGGTTGCGAGGACCCATCCATGTGGCCAAGCCATGGGCATACCCATGACTTGACCATAGGGTTTCCCCCCCCCGGTGGCCAAATCACAACCAATTTTAATAAGATATTATCTATTCACAAAAAAGTAGGGCATTTGAATCTAAGTCTTTAACAATGGAGTGAAAGATAGTCGATTTGGCTCCTGGTCAATTGCTCAGGCATAGACTAATCACTTAAATGCTTACTCTATTCTTAATATTTGATTGTTAAATGTCTATATCAAATTTAAAAACTTAATATTTGATTGTTAAATGTCTATATCAAATTAACTAAAGCCATATTGTTTATAAATTATTTATTAATGTCTATATCAAATTCTGATATTTAAGTATTTAAATCCATATTGTTTATAAATTTATTGTTTGTGTGTATAATTTGAACATTAAAACACATAATTTTTCATTTTTCTTCCTATTTTATGTTTAAATTTATTAAAAAAAATTTAAATATATATGTTTTAAATATTTTCCATTGTATGTATATTTCACAAATATTCCTTTACAAATTATAAGATAGACAGTAATGTACAACAAGGAATTTCAGAATCAAAAATCTGTAAAATAATATTTATAACTTATGATAATCTAATATTACATATGTAAAAATGGATTTATAAATTGAATTTCTAAAGATTTGAAATTTTTATAAAATAAAAAAACGTTTGAAATTAAAAATTGGACAGTTTGAATTTTTTATGAAATAAAAAACGTTTGAAATGACTGTGACTTGGCCACGGGGGGGCAACCATGTGGTCAAGCCATGGGCATGCCCATGTCTTGGCCACAAGGTTGGCCCCACGACCAAGTCAGAGCCAATTTTAATAAGAGATTATCTATGCAGAGAAAAGAAGGGAATTTGAATCTAAGTCTTTAACACCTGAGTGAAAGATAGTCGATTTGGCTCCTGGATGACTACTCAGGCACATACTGATCAGTTAATTGCTTACTCTATTCTTAATATTTGATTGTGAACTGTCTGTATCAAATTTAAAAACTTAATATTTGATTGTTAAATGTCTATATCAAATTAACTAAATCCATATTGTTTATAAATTATTTATTAATGTCTATATCAAATTCTCATTTTCAACTAATTCCATATTTTTTATAAATTTATTGTTTGTGTATAATTTGAACATATAAACATGTAATTTTTAAATTGTCTTCCTATTTTATTTTTAAATTTATTAAAAATAAAATAAAATATATATGTTTTAAAAATTTTCCATTGTATGTATATATTTATATATTATATTTACAGATTTATTTGTAAATATAATAAAAAAATTATATTTAAAGAAAAAGGAATAGAAGAACATATTTATATTTTAAGAAATAGAAGAACAAATTTATATTTAAAGAAAAAGAAATAGAAGTACATATTTTTTGTATTATATTTACAAGAAATATAATTTATTAAAATTATTAAGATGATACCCCGGATGGGGTTCCACTTAGAGGAGACTGGATACGCGGTGGAGAGCCTAGAAGAGCCTTAAATATAGCCCACCAGCTCCCATCTCCTCACCTTTAATATGGGGGTAAGGTCGAGCAACCAGGCCCATGGGAAGAGGCCTCTCGCATGGCTAAGGAGGACAGCCACACAGGGCTCTAGGGGAATAACCATTATGGACACGCATGTCACAATCACACCCTTGTTTATCAGCAAGTCAGGATGGGAGGCGATACATTCTGAATTCGATAGGCCAAGGTTTGATTTTTTTGAGAGCAGGAGCACAGTTGGCCGCTGGATTGATATTCTGGTCATAGCTCTACTCTTCATCATGTTGAGGGAAAGAAGTCGACTGCATAGAGGCGCAACCTGGTATGTTTTTGTTGCCCGCTGAAAGAGGCAGTAGAATTTCGAAAGGGCATTGTCCATGGCTCGGACACAGAGAGCCCAAAAGCACAGAAGAGCTTGGTCGCCTCCCATGGCTTACGTGGAGGAGGTCCAGAATCCTCCAGAGCACCTTCTCTTCACCGTACCAGACAATTGGGATCCGCCCACCTATTTTCCCGGTGACTCCACTGAATGGGCCATAAGGACGTAGCATAATGAAAATAATGATTTCCAGGTGATGGAATTCTCCATTTTCTATGTCGAGGAAGAACTCCCGAGAGAGGTGGATGCAAAAGTGAGATCAAGAGGAGGTGAATTCTCCATGGAAGCGGCTCACCAAGAGGCTCAAAGTGTATCGCAAGATGCATATGACGCAGGCGAGATGAAGGATAGTTGGATAAGGGTGGATGGCGGGGCCTCGATGCCATTCCTCTACATGGATCACTTGGAGATATTTTTTGAAACACGAAGCCTGGTGGAAGACCAAATCCATCATGGCCTCCTAATTCATCAACGCCTAGACATGTTGTTCAACGCCTACTCCAACACATCACCAAGACAACATTTCCCAACGTGTGGACAACCCTTCGTGCTGCAAGCCAAAGATGGAGCGAATGGAAAGGATATTGAACCCACCAGGCAATTACACTGTTAATGATTCTAGTTAGTCGAACTGTTTTTTTTCAAACCGGTACTCTAGATCAAAATGATGTTAGGAGTAAGGTAAAGAGACATGCTCAGACTAGTGGTTGCCATATCTCCTGGTTTCCTTCAAGCAGGACATATGGCAGGCAATTTTTTGACACATGATGCATAGGAAGATAGTTGTCTCTGTTTCCATTTTTCGACGGGACGATTGGCATTCCCAAGTTTTTTGTAAAACTACAAAGCTAATACAACAGAATCTTCCCTTTTTTACTTAAAAAAAAAATATGATGTTCGTCGGATAATATTTGAATATAACTGAAAGAACGAAATATATTTCTATGCATAAATTTATTTGAATTAAACCACTTAATAAATTGTGGTCGAACAATAGACCATAACTATTACTAGTCAATAAAATATTGTCTTTAAATCTAAACTGGACCAAAACAAATGTGCACATACCAAATCTAAAATCTAAATACTAATTAAAAAAATTAAAATAAACATAAATATAAATGTGACACGATACCAAGCAATGTGTGGATTTAGGAAGAACTGATCTATATGTTATTCTTATTAACTAAAGCAATGGAACTGAAAAGATTACAACCTTTCTTCAAATTCTCCTGAGACAAAATTCCTGGTCAAAGCTCCTTACACTATATGTGGAATATATACTTAATTATATTACATAAAATAATATCTCCCACAGTTATTCGGTTCATGCATTCGAAATAAAAATAATAAACATAAAACTATTTTCTTGATCCACCCAATGGATCCTTGCATGTTAAACATATATATAATTTTAGGATTAAATTAACCAATGTATACATACTCTATGGTGGATTGATACGATTCAATCAATGCTACACTCTTGGATTGTTGCATAATGTAACATATAAAAATTTACAGAAACAAAATTTGAACTCACAAGTACATACACTAATGTAAGAATCCACAAATAAAAGACCACGTGACGATTTCAATGACGTAGGCATGAAAAGTGGTATACGTTTTTTTTATTTTTAAGTCATCAATTACTCTGACAGATTTAGAAACTGACAACACCATGTTTCAAGATCTACTACAGGAAAAACCCAGTTTTGTTATCATGCTGATAGGGAAAATATTGCTTCTACCTGTACCAAACTATATAACAAATTTATGCACATAATTTTATAACACTTTTATAATCAGAATGCAATATTTTGAACTATTACACATCATGGTAAATTCATTTTAATCTTGTATTCAATAAATATTCACATAATTTTTTATATGTCGAAAAGATAGAGGGTTAAGAATGAACTATGGAAGTTTATTTTTATTTTATAATGAGTTTTATAAATATCCTCACATATCTTTTAGTTACTCATGGACAAGGAATAAGGGAAATAAAAATGTTATTTTTCCAGGCAAGATAAGTTTTTATTTTTAAAGTATGAATGTTTAAACAAATTCTAAAGGTAAATTTTGACTAATTCAGGTTGGGATTCTCCACCAATCCAAATTCAGACAAAAATTAAACCCCAACTTTATTTCCATACCGGGAAGAATTATGATATTTGACCTGTGGAATGTGACTTGGCCGTGAGGGCCCAACCTTGTGGCCAAGTTGTTTGCGTGCCCATGGATTGGATATAGGGCTAGCCCCTGCGGCCAAGTCACAGTAAAACCATGACATAAATTAAAATTAAAAATTAAAAATTACAATTAAAATAAAAATTGTAAATAAAAATTAAAATTAAAAATTAGATAATTTAAATTTAAATTTACAATTAAATTTTAGGCTTACCTAAAGCTTGGCCCGCCCAACCACCCACCAACACGACAGCCCGACCACCCATAGGAGTGCCTGCCAACACGATGTTTGTGCCAAGCGCTCCCTCACACTCACCAAAAGCTCACTCACAATCACTCACTATCACAATCGCCAAGATCTGAGAAAAATGTTACGATCACAATGTGCGGTTAATATATAAACCATGTTTTGCCCGAAATAACTTTCAAAAAAATATTTCAGTGAAAATATAGTTCGTTTGAAAGAATAGTTCGAACGAAATATTCTTTCGGCCAAAAGAATTTTTCATCCTGAATATCTTTCAGTCGAAAAAATTTTGATGGATGAAAAAAATACGTTCGACTAAAATTCTACACGAAAATCAAGGGCGTCGTCACTGTACTGTTCAATTTTAACATTCCAGGGTTTGGCCAAAAAATAGTTCGGCCGAAAAAATTATCTTTCGACCAAAAAAAAATATTAGTTCGACTGAATTTTTTTTTTTCAGAATTTTGGAGATCAGATTGTTACAAAAGTGTTACCCATCTCCGTGAATTTACCCTTAAATATTATCACAGTCAACACATAATCAACATATTATTGTTTCATATAAACTAATTATAGAATTCAATAGGAAAATGGGTTGGATTTATATTTTAAATTAATTTTATATACTTAATACAAACAAGTAGAGAGGTGGCACTATACTAACACATTATTAATTAATTTTGTAGGTAAGAAGAAACTCATTATTAATTTATTAAATAGTTTTATTGGGAGGTTAGGTTTATATTATGAGGTCAAACAACTCTGAGGAGGGGTCCCTTGTCCCACAAACAAGGGAGTCGCATACACCAATTTGGTGTGTGGCTTGGCCACGACCTTAAAATTATATTATTATTATTATATAAATATAAGTTTTACTTTTTTATTGTGATGATTTTGGTGTATTGAATTTAATCCAATTTCAATAAATTATGAAGGCATTTAGTGTTACAAATAATGCATTTCAATTTTATCCTCTATTTTCTTAGTATTACAAAGCGTACAATTTTTTTATTTTCAAGGTATTTTAAATCTTGTCCAATGCCCAATTTCACTATGAAACTCATGCGAATTAATTTTTATTTTAACAATATCAATTTTTTTAAGTTAACAATAATAAAAAAGATAGTTTTATTTTTCTTACTTAGATTAATGATCTCTTTATCATATATATTTTTTCTTTAATTCTTAATTTCTTTATGGTTCCATAATCTCTCTTTTAATTTAAGTGTGATAATGCTTTTGATATTATCAATATTTTGAAGAGTGACATCTTTTTAAATTTTTCAATGATTAGATATTTAACTAAGAAAGAATCTGGTCATACCATCCATGCCATTAACTTTAAATCTCAAAAAAGAATTTTACTCTAAGTTGAAATAATGTTAAAAATCATGTTATCTTTTAAATTAATTATCTTATACATGGGTGAGTGAAAGCTAATGATGATATCCCATGACACGTTAGTGACAATGCAAACATGGAAAATAACTTTTATTCATAGAAATTGTGAATAACTATGACAAATTTGATTTTTTCAGTAGTGTTCCAAAAGCTTGTATACTTGTAGAGAACCCATTGTTCTAGTGTGGTGTGTTTTTTGGAAATTTATAATATCAACTTTATATATATTTTTTAAATTATCAAAGTCAATATATCCTTGAAATTACAATGTCTTTTGGTGTTGTTTAAGATCATAGATATCGATCTCCTCTAGTGCAACATATAACTCATTCACGAAATGGTTAATCTAACAAAATGTTATAGAAAAATAAGAGAGGTATGTATTCTAGGATTTTGATATATGCAAAGAAAAAAATAGATTAAAAATAGTAAACAA
>SNQJ01S0240555.1:0-13534 GCA_010110895.2 Picea sitchensis
AAAAATTATAAATAGAAGGCTGGGGCGCACCTATGATTCATTCTGGATTTTAGTATTTGCTTGTTATTGCTCTTGAGCATACAGTTTGGGGATTTTGCTGTTACAAACCCTTGTGAGCAACTCAGTGGTGAAAGATCCACTCACCTTATTCCAAAGCTTGGTCTCGGGGATGAAAGACTCCACCCACACCATTCTACACTCATCACATATCCACCAATAGCTTCAGGGAAGTAACAGGGTCGTACTGTTCAGGAGTTTCCAGCAAGGGCGCATCATCATCTAAAGGAGAGTTCGATCCAACTGATCAGGAGAGACATTGGGCATTCTAGCACTTGGGTTTTACTTCCAGGTGCTCAACCATCACTTTGAGGGTTTCTTTGAAGATTTATCATCATCAGATCTTTAGCTACAGTTTGGGACGACTTGGAGGCTAGGAGGACATCCTGTGATTCAGTATTTCTCAGATCTAGGGAGATCTACCTGGAATCTGGATCTGAAACTTCTCCCACAGGGTTTCCATAGCCCGATCTATATTCCTGGAGAGTTTCGGAGCATTTGGAGGCCTCCTTCATCAGGGCCAAGTTATCTAGGGTTTCAGGCATCCAGGAGGGCGCAACTTCATTAGAGGATTCGGTATTTGGAGGAGTTAGCCTTAGCATTTCGACCCGAGACTTCAGGAGGGAGATCCTATCACCCTGATCTATCATTTGGCAGATTTTGGGCTCATTTGGAGTCTTCCTTCATCAGGGCCGATTTATTAAGGGTTTCAACCTTCTACTGGAGCGTGGCATCTTTAGCTGGAGGAGTTGGCATCCATACAGTTCAGATCTGTTTGTATTGACCTTCATTTCTTATCCAGCCTTTGGAGGCCTGTTTTGTATTAGCGAGAGCATTTTGTAGCAACACATATCTATTATCTATTGGGGCCATCTGAGGATTATTCCAAATCTGCTCTTTCTATTGTATCTGATTCATGCTTCTTATAATAAAGGTCAGATCTATGCTTGTGTTTTCTATATCTTGAATATGTTTTGATCTTGCATATGTTGGATGAATCTTGTATAAACACCATTTAGATAACTGGAACACTTCAATAACCACCTGCACATCAAACACGTCAGTGGTAGTTAGTGATTCCAAGCAAAAAATTGGCTTGGGATCATTACACAAGACCCTTTTCTTTCTACAATTTCAACAATCCTCAGCCAAACAAATTGTTAGTTTTCATGCACTTTATATTTTTAAAACTATGCATACTAATAGTCCAAGTCATTTTCATCCATTCAAGGGTACAGAGAAAAAGAAAATATCATTGTTGACGTAAACACCCTTTCAACATGCTGCATTTCTAAATGCAATTCAAATATCAAATGATTTTAATCAATGTGCCAATATTCATGGTCACATTCATACCCAATGCACCCTTGCATTGATTTTCAAGTTTTGCCATACTTGGTGACAAGCACTCTGCCATGGTATGTTGGAGCTTAACCAAACTCTTCACCATATGGCTTATTCATTCTCGTTCATTATTGCAGCAGGACTATGCTTCCTACTACAGGATGATCACGATCCCAAATCAGTACCTATGAAACTATAAGTTTCTCTTGAATGCACCCAAGCATTCTTCCTTCATTAGCAACCACGGTGCCAACACTCATGGCCACCCAGATTTGACATGTGTCCTCATTAGGGGGTGACACGTGGCATTCTCTAATAGGCATAAGAGGTCTGTAAAATGTCCATATCTTGGTGACACATGGCACATTAATCATGGTTCCATGTCACCCTGGGTGACGTCAACACACCACGTCACCTCGGGCTGACCGTCTTCCAAACCCTCCGATCTCATGGTCAATATGCGTCTACGTAGACCTTGGGATCTACGGCCTTTGTCGCTTCGCAACTTCGGCATTCGGGGATTTCATGGTGTAATCCTCTCCTTACTCCCGGAGTAGGTCAAAGCCTAATTGACCATGGGGTAGATCCAACGGTCATGAGTGGTCCCGAAGCTCCTTCAAATCGATGGCTCTCATTGATTCATGAGTTCAGATCTTATCGACACACCACACCTCAAATCCCCCGGAGTGCCAAGTCTTCATACTAACGGATCTAGCACCACGCGTCCCATACCTGTCAAAGGCTAAGATTTACTCCGTCGTTCGCGACTTCGGGAGTCTTCACATTTTAAAGACTCTTGGCCAAGTTACTGCGGAGTGCCAAGTCTCCGGACTATAGGATCTAGTGACACGTGTCCTTAATGATGGATGGTTAAGAGGGGTTCTCAACGGAGTCCCCAAATCGACGGTTTCGGAGGATCCCGAAGGATCCGAAGATCGATGTTCCACACTACTTCGTAAATTCGACATTTAGGAGTTTTGGAGGTGCAACACCTTTGTTCTCACGAGCGGTCAATGTCGGACTAACCTCGGCGTAGATCTAACGGTCATGGAAATTCCCGAGTGTCCTTAGATCTATGGCCCGTGTTGCTTCGTGACTGATAAGTGGATCGGGGTTTAACATGGGGACGAGTCCCACGGTAACAGGTAAATGACCGCCAACTGTCGGTCCACCATCAAGCCACCGACTCGACAAGTCATCTTCGGCGCAATTTGGTCTTTGCAATACTTAATTCCCCGGGGCTCTGGACTCCCGGAGTCCCGAACACTTATCTCCCTCAGAACTTAACCTAGGGTTCCTAGGCCTTGGTTATATGGATCTTTGTCAAGCCCAAAGGCTACAGTCATACCTCTTGGACACGATTTGGTTAAGGTTGCAACACCCCAGAGCTCCAAACTCCCGAAGTTCCAAAGCTAGAAACTCTTAGCTCCTTTCGGCTAGCGTAGGGTCCCTAGACCTTGGTCATATTGACCTTCTAATGAGTCTCGGGCTATAAGCTCCACTCTTAGCCGAGATTTGGTTAAGGCCGTGGGCACGAGCCTGTGGTCTCTTAGGCTACTGGTTTGAAGGAAGCGCCCTCCACTCACATAACTTAGGTTCTAACACAGGGAAAGGCACCTTCGAAGGATCAATAGGATTGTAGCAATCCCGTGGAGTCTGCCCCGAATCTAGTACTGTGAAGTTGATCCCTAGGAAGAATACCTTCAGGATTTCCCAACCAGCCTAGAAGCCACATTGGTCATCTTATAACCATTCAAAGGTAACAATTTACAGAAGAACATTAAGAATTTTTATTATGAATCAAACACTACAAATCTTAGTCACAGACACAGACATTCGATCATGCATTTCAATTCAAGTACACAGGGTAAACAAAGTACTTATCTATTACAGTTGCAGCCAACCAAATGACTGTGGGTGTTCTCCTTTCCACCCAAACATAGGTTCAGAGGAATTCATTCTTAGCGGTCTGGCCTCCCCCGTGTCAAGCCATGATATCACCAGGGAAATTTATATCGTTTCTCAAAGATCCTCTCTTTTTCACAGCAAACCTGCGAGGTTTATTGGATGCTTCCTCAGCATCAAACTCACGGCCTTTCTCTTTCCTTCTCCATATTTGGTTCACGCATTCCCCTCTGTGAATGCGCTCTTGTTTGGTGTCTCTCCTTCTCTCTGCAGAGCCTCATGCACTCTTGTCTAGTGTCTCCTCCTTGCAAAACCTCACGTGCTCTTCCTCTTTTGTGTGTCTTCTCTTATCTCTATTTTGTGTATATCTTTTCCCAGGATGGGTCTCGACCTATCCTGTTCCTTCTGTCAGAAGGAAACTTGGGTCATCCTGGTCTCCCAGACCCTGTGGTACTTCGGGCTGACATTCTTCAGTCAGACCATGCTTCCATTCATGGGGGTGGTTGAGTATTCAACCACCAGTCGTTGCTTCATTAACTGATTCCTCTCCTTGGGATCCATAGGGGGTTTATCATTCCCAACAAGGGGAAATTCACGATCATTTGACATGATGAACCCTCTCATATAGTTTTCCCATTATTTCCTCTAGTGATATCATGGTCAGTACTTCAAGGCTTCACCCCCATAGTCAGTCATTGGCAATCTAAACAACAATACATTTACATAGTGCACATGCATTAGCATGGTAATCATAATTAACGATTAATTACAAGCTGGGGGAAACATGAGTGTTACAAACACCCTTTTCTCTTGCACACTTTTTGAATCATCACTATTAATGGATCCCATCCATATAGTTTGTTTTGTTCAAATCGATCACATAAGGGTATATTTCGACACCAAGTGACACTTTTCTTTCAGAAAATGCACTTCGATATGTAATCCCAAAGATGTTAGTGTTTTAAATCGAATACTTCTACCAAGTGAGGATGGATAGTTGCTAATCAATTGCAATTTTGTTGATATATATTTCCTTGTCATCAAATGGAAACAAAATAACGACATAATTCAAGCACAAACTTAATACTATGAGACAAACAAAGTGAGTGAATATTAAGAAGTAGACTACATCAAAAGTGAACAAGGGTCGTGTTACCTCTTCAACTGACGTCTAATGTAATGTTCCCAGTTTTGGATTCCCCTGCCTTGCAGTCAAAGGCGACCTTATGAGTTTATGTCAGCCTAACCAGAGGAGTAAAATGAGGATAACAATGAGCTCGGGCAATTTGGAGGATTTATATGGGGTCCAGGCTAGCTCATTCACTATCTTTCATCATCGTGATCATTTCTGAATAGTTCGCTCTTGGTTCTGTGGCATTTCAACGATTTTCGTAATATTGGGTTATTGTTGAGCATATTTTAATTAATTACACTTAAGGTACTATTTGGAGCTTGTTTCTTGGAGAAATACCTTAGTGTAATAGCTCATTGGAATCGGGGTGAAAATATCTACACAATAGGATGATGAAAAGTGACTTTCAGTAGTCGTAGAAGTCATAAAGGAGAATTAATCACATTTTGGAGTAAAAAGGTTCATTAAATTAATAAAGTGATTTCATGAGAAAATATTAAAGATGAATTAAAAGTCACTTGAGGGGAAAAAGGTGGAAAGGGGTATAAAAGAGAGATAAGGGATCATGTTCTCTCATTATGTTGATCATCATTTCACTTGTATCTTTAAGCTCTAGCAGCTTGATTGTTTTTAGGGTTTTGACTAGACAAACCCTAGAGATCAACATAGAGGTAAGAGATTCCTCCTTTCCTGATCCAAGCTTGGACAAGGTGGTGAAAGGTTCCACCCTCACCATTCTATCCAGTTTAGATCTACTCCAACTAGTAACAGTGAAGAAGGGCGCATTACTGAGGGTTTACTCTACAGAGGGGGTGCACTATCCAAGCTAAGGAGGTCTAATTTGGGTTCTACAATTGAGATCTAGGAGAGATATCACCTTGCATGCACTTTCCATCCCTAGAGCGAATTTTCTTGGAAATTTGGGGGGTTTTCAGTAGCCATATTTATTTATTATCAGAGCTGGGTGAATTTCTTGAAGGAGGGCGCTTTGGGGGTTTGAGATCCAGTGATTTGTGGCCAGTTTTTCCATCTTCAGCTAGGGAAACTCCTCATATGATTTAGTCATCATCATCTCTACAGGATTACAACTATTTCTTGGAGTTTGGAGGCCATATCTAGGCCATGCGATTTGAGAGGGTGCGCTACAGCCAGTGAGAGCGCAACCCAGCTAGGAGGTTCATCAGTTTGGTGGAAGGGAAAGAGATTGATCTTGTCATTCTTTGAATGCATATATTGGAGGTTTAGGAGAGTCCATATCACTCTCTTCCATTGTATTTTGGAGGTGCTACCATCCACAACTTCCATTCTTCTATATATATTCCAGATTTGCTATTCTCATGTACTGAGGTGAGCTTATATATTAAATAAAATTCAGATCTGAGTTTTTTGGCTATTCTATTATTGTTTCTATGTGTTCTATTGTTGTTTAAGTTCAAATCTATCATTTAAAACCGATTGTGCAATCAAACTTAGCAATAAAACCAAAACACAACCTCCACAAACTACAGGTGCGAATTGTTTGAAAAAACCTCTCAACCAAAAACATTGAAAACAGAAAAAAAAATCCGCATAGATCCATTTGGGGATATTAAAGTGGTATCATAGCTTGAATCCTCCCAGCCTATGAGAATTGCTAATGAAGGAATACAACAGAAGGAGGAAGGATAGAAAGGCAAGAGAACCATAAATAGATCTAGAAATGGAGGAAAGACAAGAAACATGATATGATAATGACAAAGGGGATGATTTGGAAAAAATAGTTCAGGAAATGCAGCGCTCCATTGATAGGACACAGTTTGACATGCAACATCACTTGCAAGAGACACAAGATCACTTGTCAAGGGGACAGACTGAGCTCAAAACGACCTTGACAGATATAAACACCACCCTGAAATAAGGGCAAGATAAGATCACAGATCTTCTCATGGTAGAGAGCCTCAAAAGAATGGGGGTAATAATGGGGGTAATAATGGGACTAGTTGATCTCATGGAGGAGAGATATATCACACCGAGACTAGTCACAGAGCCCACAATGAGGGGCAAATCTATTTTGGGGTGCAAATAGCGGAGCACTATGGAGTTAACATGATCACACCTGGAGCGCCCACATGCCTAGTTTCTAGATGCAGTGATGGGATGGCCACATCCCAAGGCATTATGGAGGTAGAACCTTTCGAGGAGGAGTTTATAGATTGTTTGAAGAGGGGAGTATATGGCATTTGGTGAGGCATTTCACACAACCATGTGTTGTAATGTTCCCCAAGCCAATGTTTTCAACTTTGGAAACACTAATTGTTCATTGTCTACTATGTTTGGATGTGTGTTTGTAGGTTTGCTCATGAAGTTTCGTATTAGGGTTTATATGTTTGATTATTAAAGTATGTAGACATGGATCTGAAGATGTATTATAAAGGAAGACAAGATATAACAAGAGACACCAATATGGAACCACATAGCTCAGATCTGACCTTTATTTGGTATGCAAAAATGCAGGTACAGCAGTCTACATCGGAAGAATATCAAATAAAGCCTCCAATTGGAATAAGAGTTGCTACAAAATTCTCAGGCCGAGATATAAGCCTCCCAAGGCCATATAATAAGTTGAAGCTAGATGGAAGGTAACATCTTTCCTCAAGGTTAGGATCCAAACCCCGGCACAGAACACCCATACGGATGTATGAACCCAATAATTCGGCCATGCTACTGGAATCCTCCAAATGCCTTGAAGCTGGATGGTCTTTCCCTCCAAGGTTCAGATCCAAACCCCCCTGGCTAGGCTGCACCCTTCTGGATCGTTGTATGAACCCAATAATTCGGCCATGCTACTGGAATCCTCCAAATGCCTTGAAACTGGATGGAAAAGTAGATCGGGGAAAGACAAACCCCCTCATGAAGTCTCATACTAAAAGGTAGAGATTTGCTCCTCTATTAACTGAAACCCCAAACTGAGTTGCACCCTCCTGGAAGACTACAGACCCAACAATTCGACCTCACTGCTAGGAGCCTCCAAATGATATGAAACTTGATGGAAATGTAGATCAGGGAAAGACAAACCCCCTGGTGAAATCTCCAGCTGAATAATGAAGATTTTCTCCTCCAAACTGACTAAATCCCTTACCGCAGTGCACCCTCCTTATCTCCAACTCTTTCCAAGCTCCAATAAATCAAATGGAAAGCAAACCTCTATCCAAATATGCTAGGAATGATGGTTGAGGCCCTATAGAGAAAACACATATGTCCAATAGTCTAAAAACATCCTCTATCCCCTGGATCAAACTCTTCTTCCTTCAATGGTGCGCCCTCCTTGCTGGAAACCCCCAAGGTTGCTCCCTATTCCTTCCTTGACTTCTTGATGGCACCTATAGCTGCTGTAGAATGGTGTGGGTGGAGTATTACATCCCCGAGACCAAGCTTGGATCAAGAGAGGTGGGATCTTTTACCACCGGGTTGATCTCTAGGGTTTGTATTCTCAAAACCCTCAAAACTATTTGTGCTCAAGATCCCAAATGAAAAAAGTAATAATAATCTAGAATGAATGAGAAGTGCGCCCTTCCTTTCTTTTATACTCCAAATATATTTCTCTATTGAGTTAGTTAACCCCTAGGGTTAACTCCTAGCTTTTCTCCACATGCTCTTTTCTTTCCTTTAGTTACCTTTTTCTCCCAAAGTCAACTCAATAATATAATGTTGTGCTTAGGAAATGACTTTTGGTTGACTTTGTCCCCATAATTCATGAGACTATAGTCTAGTGTGGACAACTAGACTACTGAGTCTCTCCAAACCTCTTCATCAAGAGGTGAGGGACATTACATTCATTCAAATAATTTTTCACCATCAAACATCCATAGTGGTATGAGCCCCAATTAGCAGTAGATGAGGATTCCTTTAAAAGCCATAGGGCCGAAATTGAATGAGCATGAAGGACAGATAGACCTGTTGGAGGTGCATGCATCTAGTCATGTCAAGGATGTGTTCAATGAGGATGATAACCCAACATTCCTTGGTACGCCATTAGAACCATCCTATGGGATTGTCAACACCAATACACATGATAGGGATGTTGATAGTACCCAAGATGAAGTTTTCCAATCATCGGGTGTTGATTTAGCGCTTTATACCATTTATGATACTTATGATGATGAGGGTGTGATTGCACCTGAACATGACGAAGTTTTGGGAGTGGATGAGTTTCCTTTGGGTGTTGATCTGTCATCTCAGGAGTTGCACATTGAGGATGACGAGAGGGAAGACGACTTTGGGGAGCGTGACTGCAACACACAAAATGGTCCACAAAGTGCCATAGGGGTAACCATTTTCTCTGCTTCTTGATGTGTAGCTTCTTTTCTCGGCTGAGATGAAGCTTGCATCTATGGTGGTGGTTGAATTGAAGTTTTTGGCGGAGGGACCAGAGTCTTATTCCTCCTGGCATATGTCAAGATTTCCCTCTTATTCAATTCTTTTCTCTGATCTTTAGTCAACTGATTAAGCACTCTGAGATGGCCTTCTATGGCTCCCCTCTTCCTGACTTCATCAAGTTGTTCCTGCGTAATGTCCATATACTCATCATCATCATCATGGAAAGCGCAGATGGTATCTATGAAGTTCATACAGTCAAGGGAGTCCTCCTCTCGCCTGGGACATTCATCTTTAGGATGGGATTCTTGACAAGGAGAACACCATGGTGATTCCTCCAAATTGACCATCCCAACAGGGTTCAAAGTATCAGGAGCCTTTGCCTCTTGTTGAGTTTTTGTCTTCCAACCTGTAGCATCCCTTGGTTGTCTGACAAATGGTGGTATCTGAGCAGATTGATTTCTTTGTCAATCGATTCATAACCTGATTCTGAGTTTGGACGAATTGAGCATTCATTTGATCAAGCTTCTGAGCTAGAATACTTATCGGATCTGGTACACTATTTGTTGTCATCTTTGTATTTTCTTCCATCTTAGTATGAGGATATTGATATGGCTCTATCTTTGAATAAAGGATATTCTCTTCGATTTCTGCATTGTATTCTTTGGCTTGTGCCAAAGTGGTGGGTTTCTTATCCCTTAGGATGAAACCAAATTGTCTTTCAAAGGAATTCACATAGAGGAGACAGACAACTGCTTTAGATGGGCACAAATCCTTCTATATTTGGCTATATAGTTTATCAAATCTCGTGTCAAATTCACTCACTGTCTCGTTCTCCTTTTTCTTAATTTGGTTGAAATGATTCATCAACATTCCGTTATCTTTCTCTATTTCCCATCTTCTCTCGAACAACTTAGTCAAATGTTCATATGATGTTAGGTGATTGTTTAGCAAGCCTTTGAACCACCTTTAGGCATCTTCAGTAAGAGATGTGGTTAGCAGCTTCGTTTCCACATCTTCATGTTCCGCTCCTTCATTTTCCATGTCTCGACCAATTGCATAGAGGTGTTCTTCAGTTGTGACCACATTATTTTTTGGAAACTTTGGCAACCATTTTTTGGTTTCTTTGGGCATGCTATTGGGATACCCATCAATGGCAGTCATGTTTAAGGGATTATAGAGGTATTTTTCCCAAGGATGAGCAATCGGTGCAAAGGGGAGATTACCGTGGAAAATGGTTTTGACAATGGGAGAGTTAAAATGGGGATTTCTTTGGTAAACCTTGGAAGGCTTGAATCTTCCAGGGGGAAGGGTCTTTTTAAAAGACGAATTCTGGGAAGGTGGAGTCATTAAATAAGCTTTATGAAAGGCTCATCAAGGAAAAGGGAAAGGGAACTTCCCTAAAGTGGAGTCACCAGGAAAGCTAGGGGTAAATGATTTGGGATCAAATCTTGCCAAAATGTCGTTAGGGCATGAAAGAGGATTCAAAATCCTCCTTGACAATGGCGCCAAAATGTTATTGCACAATTTGTAGGTTAGACAAAGCCCAACCCAATCCACAAAGTGATACAACTATGGTAGTAGCTACCCACTGTCACCTTAGATAAATACTCCCCTCGCTTTAGTGATGATAAATCACCACAAGGGGGGAATCCCGGTGACCCTAGGGGGATTGAGACGGAAAGTGGAGTAATGGTAAGTGAAACCCCTATAGGTCGAGTTTTGAAAGGGAAAAGGGCTTGGAAAAGAGTCTTGTTGATAGGGGTAGATTGCCAAAGTGTAGTGTACCTATAATAAAGTGTTGAACCTGCCTAAGACAAGACAATTTATCGAGATACAAGCTAAATAATCAAAGGGACAAGCAAGTGAATCTTGTTGTCCTAAATTGCAATAGTGTATATATATATATCAGCAATGAAATGAGTTGTTAACTACATAATTAACCATCAAAAGAATCAAACATTTATTTGACAATCAAGCACTAGACAACAAGACAATACTCCAATACCATCAAACAAATAAAACAAACAACAACAACAAAGGGTATCTATAATAGCTTTAGTATGTTAGTCAACTGTTTGACATAATGCCTAAGCCAGAAGAACACTAAATATTACTACAACAGCTAAATGGTGGGATTTGATAGTCGGTCTGGGGCATGATAACAAACTATATGACGAAATTCACAAGCTAAATAAGTGCAAAGGACCTAACAAAAATAATTAAATTACAACAACAGTAAGTAGAAGGTGTTATTAAGGGAAGTTGGGAATATCTACCAACTGTTTGATGAAAGTCCAGTATCAAGAAAACATCAAAACTTGACAGCAGTAAGTAGTAATCCATACCACTAGTAGGGAGGGTTATTATAGTGGTATCAAAGTTGGTGATCTTGCCATCTTGTGGGGAATTCGGTGAAGGAAAAATATGCAACAAGGAATTGGTGATAAGGACAACATTCCTAGGAAAGAAAAATGAAGTCTAAACAAAAAATCATGGCTAAAATATCGCAACTTCTTCAATCAAGTAGGATGGATCTAGCAACAAGCTCAAAGAAATTTAGAAAGTATATTGAACTCATCACTTATATAAGGGAATATCAAGCATTGGGTGAGGAATTCCAAGTTTCCATGTCACTAGAAGCCTATTGCACCATCAAATTCGAGGACAGAGATTGGAACAAGGAACTCTTGAAAAGTCTAGAGAAAAAGTGGAGAAGAGGTGAACAGGATGAACATGTGGACTTGTTGGAGGCGCAAGCAAAAATACATGTGGAGGAGCATACAACTATCCATGATGAGGTGTGTGTAGAGGAGGACCAAGAAATGGTCTATGATGAGGCCATTGACACTAGTATGTTGGCAGAATGATTTATCCTCAAAGCATAGGGAATGAGAAATTATTCTAATATAATTATGATATTTTGTAACTACTAACGATTAGATAAAGTTGAAGACACGAGACGATGACAATCGATGTCTCAAACAATATTGGTGCATCAAAAAAGAATAAATCCATCCAAAGTAGATTTTTTCTAGAACTCTCTGATGATAAGATTTTGGATATGTTCTTCTTTGTTGACTTCGGGGCACATATATCTTTGGATGCCTAGGAATTTTATCCTTTTTAATGTCTAGTTTAGTCTTGTCATTTTTTGTATTTATTGGTGTGATAACATCCTTCGACTGACCTATGACTTTATTAGTGGCGATCAATGGTATGTCAACTTCAACTGAATTTGTGGATGTTGCTTTACCATAGAATTGTTTGTTGAGATCGACTTCTAAAAACACTTCCACTCATACAACTTCATTGTTAAGAACATTAGGTTTTTCCATGTCGATCAAGTGAGTGCTAGTACCCTTATCCATGATTTGGGTTTCCTGATGTTCCTTCCTCTTATTCTTCAATTTCTTCATATCTACAAGTAGACTTTTATTATGATTTCTCAAACGAGAAATTTCTTCATCTTTGGACAATAGTTCTTTATTGATATTTTCATAATTTTTTTTATGAGTTCTTTTTATATTACTAATTTGTTGTTGCGAATCTTTAATTTGTTGTTGAAATTTATGAATTTATGTATCTTTCTTCTCCAATTTTGTTCTATTTTGCACAATTTCTTCATCTTTGCTAATAAGAATTTTATTCAATTTTTTAACTTTTCCATTAATTATATGTGATTTTGTTGTTCATTTTGATGTGAATTTGATGATAGAGCAAGGTACTTTGACTTAATGTCTCGCAACATTATTTTATTGCTAAGATGCTCGAATTCTATGTATTTTTTTATCAACATTCATGGTAAAAGTACCAATAGATTTCAACCAAGAGTTCCATAGGACCACATCCACTTCCTTGGTTTGTAACACAAAAAAATTGTATTTTGGGGAGTACTCATCAACGTTTAATTCCAAATTATTAATATCATCATCATACTCCTCTGTACAATATCTTTTAACTTCCTCTTCCGCAAGTTGTAATTTATTTGTCTCATTTTGGATCCTCCCTAACATACATATGACAATATCGATTGGTTCCAAAACATACTTAGAAGTGAATTGAAACTTATTTTCCATTGAACAATTTTTTTTACTGTGGTAACTTTTTATTACATAGTACCAAAGAAACTATCTATATATATATATAAGAAAAAAGTTACTTTGGTACTATGTAAGCAAAAGTTACCACAGTAAAAACTTTTTGTCTCTACAAATATTATATATAGAGAGAGAAAATACCATGGACCAAGGGTTTACCAAAACCATTGGCCACCAATGGTAAAATAAAAAATTTAGTCTTCCTTCTTCTTTGGAACTTTTTCTTACCTTGTAAATGACAATTAACTTAACTAATTCCAACTATGGAATCTTTCATTAAAACTTCTTGGTGTGCACTTTTAACACTTTCTTTTAAATCACATTTTCTTACTTTGTAAATGGAAACTAACTTTAACGTATTTCCAATTATGGATTCATATTTGACCTATACTTCTTCACGTGCACTTCAAGAAAACATTTTTTTTTCTTTATTATGATAAAGAATGACCACCATCCTGTAGATTATTTGCAAAAAAAAAAAACTTCTTCCTTTTTTTTCTTTTTCTTTTTAATGCCACCAACAAAATCAACTTTATCACAAATCAAACTTCACCATGGAAAGACTGCTCTGATAAGAAATGATAAGTCATATCCTTGGAAAATATTATGACTTATCATAGACTTATCATTTACATTATAATGC
>SNQJ01S0240556.1:0-13534 GCA_010110895.2 Picea sitchensis
CATACAAGAAAGGGCATGCCCATCCAAACACTTATGCACCAATGAGGAACCAGAAAAGAAACCAATCAAGAGGTGCATGGAGGCCTACCAACACTACAAGATGACATTAGGCTAGAGAACCAAGTCCATGGCAGCATCGACACGATGCTGAGCAAGATCAGGGTGGAAAGACAACAATTGTG
Organism: Picea sitchensis; assembly: GCA_010110895.2. Classification (NCBI taxonomy): domain Eukaryota; kingdom Viridiplantae; phylum Streptophyta; class Pinopsida; order Pinales; family Pinaceae; genus Picea; species Picea sitchensis. The sequence continues at coordinate 183 of SNQJ01S0240556.1, forward strand.
CCTCATGTTTGGATTCCATTAGGATGGATGGATGGTTGTACTTGGTACCAGCTGTCTACAATTCTTAGTCATTCATATCATACAATATCTTCTCATGTTTTGGGGACAAAACATGATTAAGGGGGGTGGAATGTAGTATACTTAGGGTGGTAATATGGGTGGTAATATGGGAGGTACCCAATGAGAATGGGGGTTATGCATTATTAGTGGAGGCCATTCAGTGTAAGGTGGACTAGGACCACCATGGTATTAAATAAGGCCCACTATGGTAGTTACATATAATAAATGGGTAGTTAAAAATAATAAATGGGCTTTCTAGAAGATACCTTCTCTAGAATGTTCCCAGGATATAGATAATGCTATATAAGGAAGTGTAAGCAATGTAATTGGCATGGAGAATAATATTGAGAATGTATAAAAAATAATTGCTTGAGGAGTTTTATCCTTCTGTAAGGATTAATATATGGGGGTAAGTGCAATAAATTCATGGCCGAAAAAGTGGCAAGCCATGCAGTAGGAACACACACTTGAAATAACACGTGCACGTTCTTAGGAATGTGTGTGTGTTCCTAAAGCCTTAGGTTTGGAGGCAGCCGAACCTCCACGAGGCATTTCATGTAGGTTTAGTGGAAAAAACACATGCACACTCTTAGGAATGCACACATGTTCCTATTGATATTTTTTAAAATAGGCTACGAGTGCGATTTGTGGTTATTGTGAAAAAACCACGCTCGTGTTTCTACTCTTATTGAGTGAATTGAGGAGCTAGAAAGGCACTAGAAAGGGAGGATCTTATCCAAGTATGTTCAATTTATCATATTTTAACTCAATTTAGTCATTTCCAATTTATTTATTTGCTTCCAAGAATCAAAATTAAAAAACATGTAATTTTGTATTTTAATTAAAAAACCAACCTAATTTAGATGCCATGGATTTTAAATTGCAGCATATATGATATAATGGAACCTCGAGACAATGTAAACTACTAAAAAAAAACGAAGAAGATCAAAACCCCAACCCACCACAACCTCCCAATGTAAACACTTAAATTGAAGAGGGGTTGGATATATTAATAACCCTTGAGGAACAATTAAGGGACACTAGAGATCCTAGTAGAGTCTCCTTAGCCACTTCTTCGGACATCATTGTGAATTCCATTCCAAGTGCCCAAGGGAAATTGACCTCAATTTCAGATTATAGGGAAAGAATGTATGAGTAATAAAACACTGGTTTGGACAGAAACCAAGTGAAAGAGTTGGGCATTTAAAAACCACAAATATTGTCTATTTTTAGGGATCCTAGAATTGGACAAGAACTACCATTGAACAAGAAACATATCTCCATTCTCTGGTGCATACATCCCCAGATTAGTCAAAATTGGATGGATAGGTGGTATATGGTTTTTGATAAACCTCCATGCAATAACATGGAGGTTCCCTTATATTTTATGAGAAAATTTTGGGTAAGCATGTCAACTAATTTGACATTAGAGAATTCCAGGGGGTGGTTCTAGGGTCCACACATGACTGAGAGCATGCTAGGTGCGACTCCATGTTAGGCCCTTGTCCCCCAGGTGAAGGAATGGCCCCCCTACCCAGAATTATCTTATTGCAGAGAGCTTGCAATAGGTAAAGATAGTCATTTCATCATTGATTCGTAGCCTAGTGCAACACAGTAGCTTTGTTGCGCTATCTGGGCAGGAGGGGCCTTCCAGTGACATTAATAGAGGGTTTGGAGGTTCAACATGCACAATCAGTGAGGAGAGGGCACATGGACATAGATTCCATCCATGTGAACCTCACAGATGTTGGAGCTGTAGGAATACATGTTATGGGCCTATAGAGCCCATGTTTCTTCATCATTATATATTTATTTTGTATTGTGTGTATTTATATAGATATTTATTGTATTTTATTTTGTAGTTGTTACGTCCTAACAATATATCCTCTACGTCGATGGATGCATCAGTTCCTATCCCCAACACTGATGCAGCAGTAGAGGCTTCATGTTCATTGGGTGCACCTCACTCTCAGGTATGTGTCACATATGATAAATTCACCTTAGTCATTTCTTTATTTTATGGCATACTCAAATTTTTAATGTTCTCGTGTTTCTACAGGATTTGGGAGTAGGTGATGTAGGGGACTGTCCATCTAGGATGGACAAGTCACCTGCATCACAGGTATCATGTGTAGAGTTAAATATCTTATAATTCTGAAATTGTTTGTGTTTATGTTTTTGAATTTTACTAGTTGGTACTAATAGTTCAATTTTATTAATATGTATGCAGGATGTAAACATATTTGCTATCTATAGTACTTTTGCACTCCCTGGGCACCTGTGCGTTGCTTCTGGGTTACCTTTTTCTAGGCCTAGGGATTTGCAATCACTGGTACAGCCTATGGGTGACCATCACATCCCACCCCCAGCATTATATCAGCCCCATTGACCGAGATTGCCACAATAGAGGTTGTCTCGGAGCAGGTTGTACAACCTAGTGCTCCATCTGCTAGTGAATCTCCATAGAGGCCTGATATATTCACGGTGATATAATGCATTGATGATAATTTTTTGTGTTTCATTAATTTTATTTTACACATATTTGTTTAATTTTATTGAAGTGATCCTTGTAACTAATGCAGGGTGGCATCACAGAGAGTCTAGGGTCGCGGAGGAGGGTAACACCCTCATTAATGACAATAGGATATGTCAGTTGTTGTCTTAGGTTAAATTACAAAGTATCATATTGCATGTTTATTAATTCATTGAGGAAAAAAAATTATAACAATGTTTATTCTTTGTGCAGTCTCCAGAGCGTTGAAGCATGTCCAAGCCTATAACCTATTGAGGTTCTTCCTTGAGCAAGAGAAGAAAGATTGATTTCCAAGATGCTCCTGAGGGTGGCGAGGGTGGTAGTGATCAATGATTGAGAAACTACTGCCATTTTGTATCTAGGCCATGATATATATGTTTTTTTATGTTAGGGCACTTGTTTTCCCTTTGTATATTGGCCACGAGTTGCCATTTTGTAAAAAATGAACAATTTAGATGATGTTTTTTTTTTTGTTTGTTAGTTTGTCTGTGACTTGTGGGAATAACCTGTTTCTAAGAAAACATGACTCAGGGGTATCTAAGACGTCAAAATCACCTGGGGATCGCACCCGACCTGAGCCACACCAACCCTTAACATGGCTGGATTTTTTGTCCCCGCAGGTTTCGAACCAGTGACTTTAACATCACAGAGTGGCTTAAAAACACACTCCGTCACCGACTGTCCTACACCTCGGGGACACAATTTAGACGATATTGAACACACACACACACACACACACACACACACACACACATATATACATTTCATGGCACATTTTTTATGAATCTCATTGTTTATGCATTTTATGTTGATGAATGTATGAATTTCAAAGTGCTTGAATTTCAAATTGTATGAATTTCATGTGTATTAATCCCTTGATTTTTTTCTAAAGTGATAATAAATACTTACATTACACATTAACGAATATATTATGGTGGAATATATTGATAAGTGCTAAATCCATAACCAATTAATGCTTCTCAAGTAGCATTTCTTGCTAATCAACCATGTATCTCTACATCATTGATAGATCATTCATTCTCTACATCATCGATAGATCATTCCTTATGAATTATTTGCATGAATGTTGTGGATATCCATATTCTAACTCACAACCAACAATGTATGGACTAACTCATCTTGAATTATCTCCATCTAAATCCAATGACAATCCACACTCAAATAGAGGTCACTTGAAAATATTGTGACCTAAAAAATGACATATTACAATAATTTTGTAGAAATAATTTTTCTCATTTATTTTCGACACAATTTGAAATCACTTAACAATCTCAACTCAATGTCTTGTCAAATTAACCTCCATAAATAGTACTATAATTACTCAATTACGAAGATGACATAAGCTAAAATTCAATTATGAAAGTACACAACATTTGGGAAACCCAAACACTTCGTATATATTTAGAATATGAAGTACATGCACCTACCAATATCTTATCAAGGGTTGTTGGAAGTTGGGCTCTTCAAACCCTAGCAATGGAAACCATAAGATAGAATTAGCCAATAGCTCACTCCATTAGAGATCATAAAAAATGCAACATACACAATGGTAAGTCCTTTTTGGAACCTACATTTGTATCCCACACTTGTACAAGATCAAATCCCTCTATCTTCTCGATAACAAGCACATTAGGTAGCACTAGGGTTTTAAAATGCCACAAAACCCTAACTTATTCTCTTAGAAGATATACATGATACAAGTCTTTCTTTCCTCCTATAGGTATAAGTCCTAGTATTCCTAGTCTCCTTAGGACAAAACCTTGATCCTAGTCTTCCTTTGACATTCCTTTGAGAAGCCTAGTTGTTAGTTTCTTAGTTGATTCAATCCATAATTTGACCAATTTATAGGGCACACACATTATTCCCCTTTCTCTATGTATGACATATATAAAATCATTTCATTTATGTGTAACCCTTCATAAATGCCAAAACGACTAGTCAATGACTCATTAATTCACTCATGTTTGTTTAGCTTGTGTAGTGGGTATATGTAAATTTTGTTAAACCCATAAATTATTAATAACATTTATTCAGTCTTCCATGATGTCCACTATACTTATTGATTTTGATAAATAGAATGAGAGAGTTCACATGGAAACTATATCTTAGAATGGGTATCATTTTCCACCCACAAATAAAGGTTTTGAGGTTCCATTTCTTGACACAACATAGAAAGTAATGCTATGCTACCAAAATTCCTCTAGGGAGACTTGAAACCATTATTATTTTCCCTTCACCATCTATGAGAGTTTATTTCACACTCCCGCCTAATTTTTTGGTTAGAGAATACAAGGCGACAAAGGACCCTCCCAAACCTAATCCCACAAACCTTTTGATGACATGCCTTACCATTCCATTGTCATGCCTTCCCAAGTCATTCCATGGCATGCCATTTCCATTCCATTTCTATTTCCATGCCATTTCCATGCCTTTCCATTCCATGCCATTGTCATTCCTTGCCAAGCCATGCATTGCCATTTCCATGCCTTTCCATTTCCATTCCTTTCCATTTCTATGTCATTTTCCATGCCTTGCCATGCCATTCCATTGTTGTGGTATTGCCAAGTCGTTCCTTTCCATGCCATGCCATTGTCATTCCATGCCATGACATTGCCTTGGCATGGTATGGTATGGTATGGTATGGTATGGTATCCTAGGATTTAAAACAAGTTAGTTAAACAAATTTCAATCTAAACCTCACATGGTATGGTATGGTATGGTATGGCCTTGCATGGTATGGTATGGTATCCTTGGCATGGTATGGTATGGCCTTGCATGGTATGGTATGGTATCCTTGGCATGTTATGGTATGGTATGGTATGGTATGCTATGCCTTGCCTTTCCATGGTATGCTGAAATGCAAGATGGCACATGACAACCCTACAATATTATAGACAACAAGCCCTAAAGGGATAAAAAAAATGGCAAAAATGTAATAAAAGGTGTAATGTATAGTATGGTATGTTATGGTATCCTTGACATGGTGTGGTATGGTATGGTATGTTATGGTATGTAAGTAAAGGCATAACTTTCCTTTCCATGCCATGCCATGCCTTGCATTGCCTTTCCTTGCCTTGCATGGCCTTTCGTTGCCATGCCTTTCCTTTCCTTTCATGGTATGGTATGGTATGGTATGATATGCCTTGACTTTCCATGGTATGGCATGGTATTCCTTGGTATGGTATGGTATCCTTGGCATGGTATGGTATGATATGGTATGGTATGGTATGGTATGTATTTCCTTTCCTTGGCTTTCCATGGTATGCTAAAATGCAAGATGGCACATGACAATCTTGTTATCGCACAAGTTGTAGATCATGATAAATCCTTTCATGATCACAAAAAATGGACTACAACCAGAATTACAACCCACTGTCACCTCAGAAAGAACTCCGAGTGACCCCCTGAAGAAAAGATGGGAAAATCCAAGGGATTCCATAAGGTTCATGATACAAGATTTGTAGGTGGTTAGGACAGAGGGAGGGATGGATGTATAAGAAAATAATGCTATTCCAATAGAGGATCACCTGTAAAAAGTTAACCAACAAACAAAGATATATCTAAAACCAATGATATTATGACAAGTCCTGCCTTTAGTTAAGAAATCTTGCAAGAACTAAATGATAGCCACAATGTGATAAGATACTAAGCTAACAACAATGACATATCATCAAGAGAATCAAGTTGTAATTGATGCAATAGATGGTTGTATCATTCACTAAGCCAATTCCAATGGTTATCTAATGATTGTATGAGGCAATAGAATGCACCGCCCACTTTTTTCCACAATATGAGCCTATGAATCAGATTTGAAGAAACTTATAACATAACTATATATGCAACAATAAGAGTTATATATCATCAAAATATGACTTGTGAATATAGCTAATTGATCTTGAGGTACAATACACAATAATGCTAGCAAGTTATTGCTAGTGGGAAAATCCCCCTTTAACTATACCCCCCTTTAACTATACCAGGGTTTAAAGTATAGACAGAGAAAATGACTCCCTAAAAGTCAATCTAATTTCTACACTACCCCAAACATACCAAAATATATGAACAAAAAGAAATAAAATAGTATATCAGAAACCATACCTTTTATCCAACATTTGGTGATGATCTCCTCAATATCTGTAGCTCCCAAGGCTCCAAGTCTCCTCCCAAAGATGAACTGCATCCAAAACTAGGAAAACAAGGCTACAAGCATGCTATTTCTATTCATAAATGAAGGTTAGATATCAATTGTTATGTATAAATCAAAGATAATACATAAAATCATCATTTGGGATAGGGAAAATATATTCTTTTATTCATTAATCAAATATTGAAGCTTACAATCCTTGCAGGTCGACACTCTGTGAACTTGGTCCGGGCTCCTCTTGACAATGCTCCAAGTGCACCTTCAATAAGCCTCTTCTCACAATCTATTGATCACCTTAAAGGGAAGGGAATGGATTATATGGAAGAAAAGGGGCTAGAGAGGAAATGTTGAGGCAATAACTCACAAAAGGTTGCAAATGCCTGGGCAAGGAAGGGAAGGGAATTTGGGTAGAGTTTCACCGTTCTAATGCTTGGTTGTGGAATGGGACCCCAAGACCTCCTTTTATATGACAAAAGGATGGTTATTTGGTTGGGGGACAGGCTATAGAAGGTGAATTGGTTGGAAAACCTCCAATAGCCTATACATTCCATCGAATTCCTTACAACTTTTTAATTTTTGCAACTTTTGGAGGTATACACGGGCTATTTAGTGTGCAACAAGCGTATGTATGTGGGATATATAGCATGCAACAAGCGTATGTACATAGGCTATCTAGCATGCAATAAGTGTATGTACGCGGGTAGTAGTGCAGTAGGGCGCGTACATGTTCTAAAAATTGGGTTTTTAAATAGAACTCCTCAATAGTGATTTAGAAAATTATGAAAGTAAGAAAGCCAATGCCATGTATGCATGAGTAGGGAATTTTAGGGCTATAACAATTATCCAATGGATTAGAAATGTTTTAGGAACTTGATGTAAAATTTCAATGGATGCAAATAGATGAGTATTCGAAGTTATAAAATATGCAAATACACTTATATATTAGCCAATGGAGGTCACTAAATACTCAAGATAATAAAGAACAATCAACTAGATAATAACTCAAGCAGATTAGCAAGCACTTTGCACACTTTCAGAAAGATGAAATAAATCATTTCTGAAGATTATATGAGAACCACTTGGTTGTAGAATTTTTTTTGATATATCAATACTAAATAACCACCAAATCAGCAAGATGAAGATGCCAAATGAAATCTCTTTTTGAGAGGTATAGAATGCACTATTCACTTGCTGAATTTGAAGGCTAGAAAGTAGAATTTTAAAGAATGAGGGTTTGAGTTGTTTGTTGTCCTAAGGGGAAGTAAGGAAATGTTTATGACAATAGTAATAAATATTATTCATAACAAAAATCTAATCCCACAAATTGATATATCTTTTCAAGGCAAGCAATTTTGGCCATTTATTTGTTGATTTTGACCAAATATAAGAAAAGTTATGTTAGTTTGAGGGTTAGGAGGGTTCACAACCCCATGTAAGAGGTTCAAAACCTCCAATGCACCATTGCCTTTAAAAAAAAAGGGAAAATGGAGTCACAATATAATAAAGGGAGATGGACAGTCTTAGGATCATTTTTCTCCTTAAGGGTTGTAGGGTTAACTATGCCTTAAGTGAAGAATGACCTAGGACATCAAGCTTAACTTGTCAAGAAAGAGTTGGAGAGAGGTAAGAATATGGGTGTTAAGCATTGTAAATCCCTACCCTCTTATAAAAAAAAAGATAAATCCTCAAGGTTGTAGTGTAATTATATCCTTGAGACAATCCTTTAAGAACAATGACAAACAAAGATCAAGGGTTTGATAGATTCAATGAATGAATTGCAGAAAATAAATACTCTTACCACAAAACTTGATGAAAAAATTAACCAAGAGAGTGAAAGAGAATCCACAAATGACCATAGACAAGACAAAGCATCCTAAAAGAATCAAAATTGCATCCAAATAGATCCCAAACCAAATTTCATCCATGGTATGTTGAAATTCCAGATGGCACATGACAACCCTACAATATTCTAGACATCAAGCCTGAAAGGGATGAAAATTATGACACAAATGTAATAAAAGGTGTAATGGTATGGTATGGTATGGTGCGGTATGTTATGGTATGCTATGGTATGGTATTCCTTGGTATGGTATGGTATGGTATGCCATCGTATGGTATGATATGGTATGGTATGCCTTTCCTTGGCTTGCCTTGCCATGGTATGGTATGGTATGGTATGCCTTGTCTTGGTTTTCCTTGCCATGGTATGGTATGGTATGGTATGGTATGATATCCCTTGACTTGGTATGGTATGATATGGTATGCCTTTCCATGCCAATCCTTGCCATGCCTTGCCTTTACTTCACTTTCCATGTCTTGTCTTTCCATACCATGCCTTTCCATGCCATGTCTTTCCATACCATGACATGCCTTTCCATGCCATGCCTTTCCATACCATGCCATGCCTTTGCATGCCTTTACTTTCCATCCTATGCATTTTCATCCCATTCCATGCCATGCCATGCCATGCCTTGCCTTGCCCTCACTTTCCATGCCTTGCCTTTTCGATTCCATGCCTTGCATTTTACATGCCTTACCTTTCCTTTTCCATACCATGACATGCCTTGCCTTGCCTTTTCCATACCATTCCTTGCCATTCCATGCCTTTTCATACCATTCCATGCCTTTCCATACCATGCCTTTCCATCCCATGCCTTTCCATGCCATTCCATGCCTTGCCTTGTATTCACTTTCCATGCCTTTCCTTTTACATACCTTTCCTTTTCCATGCCATGCCTTTCCTTTTTCATTCCTTACCTTGATTTCACTTTCCATGCATGGTATGGTATGGTATGGTATCTAGACATCAAACCCTAAAGGGATTAAAATCATGACAAAAATTTAATAAAAGGTGTAATGGTATGGTATAGTATGTTACAGTATCCTTGGCATGGTATGGTATGGTATGCAAGTGAAGGAAAGGAAAGTGAAGGCATACCTTGCCTTGAAATGCCTTTCCTTGCATGGTATGGTATGGTATGGTATGGCATGGTATGGTATGATATTCCTTTCCTTGCTATTTCCTTGCATGGTATGGTATGGTATAGTATGGTATGCCTATCCTTTCCTTTCCTTTCCATGGTATGGTATGGTATGGTATGATATGCCTTGGTATGGTATGCCTTGCCTTGCCTTGTTATGKTATGGTATGGTATGCCTTGCCATGCCATGTCTTGACATGCCTTTCCTTGAATTCACTTGACATGTCTTATCTTTCCATACCATTCATTTCCATACCATGCCTTGCCATGCCATTCCTTTCCATACCATGCCATGCCTTTCCATACCATGCCTTGCCATCCCATGCCTTTCCATGCCATTCCATGCCTTTCCTTTCCTTCACTTTCCTTGCCTTCATATATCTAAGGTATCATATATTTGTCAAACATGGATTATCATAATTAATAGGATTTACCTAAACCAACACGTTGCATTTCCATACCAACATGTCCATGAACAACTTGAGGAGGCGAGTTGCAACTCACGGTAAAACTCAAACTGGGACTTGGATGGGAGAACCATCAGTTTCATTGGATCTAGAGTACCATTTTTCAGCTAGTGGGGCTCCTCTATTGTCATTCCATCCTCTAGAAAAATGTTTGTTGGAGTATCTTTGGCATTGGGATTTTGCTCAATGAGGCATAGTGCAATTTCTGAAGAGGAGGCCGATTTTTAAGAACACTGTGTTGGGAATTTATGGGTAGTGTAGTCACATGGGCCTTGGAAAAAAAAACTCATGGGAGCTTACAGAACTCCTTTATGCTGCTCGATTTGGATTTTATGCCCTTAGACCAAATTGGCCACATGTCCCTGAATCGCTTTAGGAGGCACTTATAAGGTGAGTTGCAACTCACTATAAAACTCAAACACAGACTCAGATGGGAAAAACGTCAATTGCATTGGATCTGGAGCACCGAGTTTCAACTAGTGGGGCCCCTCTGCTATATCTCTAACACTAGGGTTTTTCTAAATGAGGCATAGTACAATTTATAAAGCAGAGGTCGATTTTCAAGAACACTGTTTCAGGAATTTGTGGGTAGTGTAGTCCCGTGGGCCTTGGACAAACAGGCTTGCAAGAGCTTACAAAACTTCATTATGCTGCTTGGTTTGGATTTTATGCCCCCAGACCAAATTGGCCACATGTCCTTGAATGACTTTAGGATGTGAGTTGCAACTCATGATAAAAGTGAAACCGAGACATGAATGGGAGAATTGTTAGTTGATTTGGATCCAGAGAACCTAGTTTAAACTAGTGGGGGCCCTCCACTATCATTTCGTCCTTCGGAAAGTCATTTGTTGGAGTATCTATGATATTAGGGTTTTTCTCAATGAGGCATAATGCAATTTCTGAAGAGGAGGTCAGTTTCCAAGAACACTATGTCGAGAATTTGTGGGTAGTGTAGTCATGTGGGAATTGGATAAACAAACTTGTGAGAGCTTACAGAATTTTGTTATGCCACTTGGTTTGGATTTTATGCCCCTGGACCAAATTGGCCACATGTCCCTAAATGGATTGAGGAGGCGATTTGCAACTCACGATAAAACTAAAACCGATACTCGGATGGGCGAACCATTAGTTGCATTGGATATGGAGCACCAAGTTTCAACTAGTGGGGTCCCTATGATGTCATTCCATCCTCCAGAAAAATATTTGTTGGAGTTTCTTCAACACTAGGGTTTTTCTCATTGCTTATTACATATGTTTGACAATTTAACACCTTGTTAGGATAGACATGGAAAGGAAAGTGAAGGCAAGGAATGACATGGCGTGGTAAGGAATGGTATGGGAAGACATGGCATGGAAAGGCATGGCATAGTATGGAAAGGCATGGTATGGAAATGCATGGTATGGAAAAGGCAAGGAAAGGCATGGCATGGTATGGAAAAGGCAAGGCAAGGAATGAAAATGCATGGCATGGCATGGAAAGGCAAGGCAAGGCATGACATGGAATGGAAATGAATGTCATGGCAAGTGAAGGCATGGCATGGCTTGACAAGGCAAGGCATGACATGGAATGGAAAGTGAAGGAATGTTGTTAGGGTCCTAACCCACACATAGGTAGAACAATATATTCGGATGTAATAAAGGTCAATATTAATAATGCCTTTCAATAAAATAAAATAAGGCGGATGTAAGAAGACCTAATAGAAGCTTCTGCTTCTAGAAGGATCTTCCTCTAAATGCTTTTTTTAGTATAAATAGGATTCAAGGGTATGAGAACCCTAGCTTGGATATTATTGTAATAGAGATCTTCTCAACTGGAGGTTTCCCCCTCGAAGAGGCCCGTGAACATTGCTTTCAGATTCAAAGTGCTATTTATGTTATTGTTCTCATATCATTTCAGTGCTATTGTGGTGAATGTTCTGGTTATATTGTTATTATTCTGCCATTTCTAGCATTTTATTTCTATTCTGCATACATTTTATATCTGGCATATTACAATTGGTATCAGAGCACTTTCCTCGACAGAAAGTGTGGGTTAATTTTTCGGTAGAGACGTATTCTGACGCCTTTAAGCTACAAAGATCTGTCATTACGTGCATAAACCCATGGTTGAGGGATTCATACATGCAACAAATACAAGTGGTCCTTAAGCGCACATCTGTTGGCCACCCTTGTAACCCCTGTTGGTACCCCTTCAAGTGGTAGCTCATTAGACAACACCTGCATATGGATCAACCTAGATTACCTGAAGCCCTGTTTAGATAAACCGATCGGCCGCCTGACTGCTATAATGTCACCGAGAACAACACTCGGGAAGATACTTTATAATACTTGGGTAGTCGGGTAGTATGGCTAAGGGTATGGTCTATCCTCCTTAGTTAGTTCCTTGATATATTGGGCCGAGTACTACTATTGGACCCTGCACGTATATCAGAGAGATATAGCACAGGGAAAACCCTTGTCTGTAGAACCCTTGAATACCTAACCCTTGGGGACAGAAACATAAACAAATTAAAATAGACAAGATCTATTGCCAAGAAACTGTGTTCAGGTTGCCAAGTAAATACACATTTCTTTTTGGTTAAGAATTTGGGAATTTCCTCTCTGCAGTATTCTTCAGGTCGAAATTTTTTCACCATTATTTTAGACCTATTCCATTGGATTCATCTCTTCTCCCTCGTCACATTCATCCATATCATTTTTTGGCAAAATTTTTTACCCCGCCCACCCCTTTTCAGTTCCCCCATCCTCATGGCCTATTCCCATAGCCAAGACTTGGAAGCTTGCTTCAACACCTTGCAATCTTGTCTCATCGAGACCTAACAAGAAGTGAAACAACTCAGTGCCAATGTTGCCACCATCAATACAACCATGAAGTCCTCAATGGAGGAAATCAAGCAAGCCCTCACCACCCATCTTGAATAAGTCTTTTCGGCACTCTTCACCAAGATACACATCCCTACAGATAACCCTTCCTCTTCCTCACCTCCACAGACTGAAGCTGACCATTCCTCTCATTCCCATTACTTTCAAAACCATCACTTTCAATGTGACCTACACCTTCCGTGGGTGGATGTGACCAAATTTGATGGCTCGGACCCCACTGGTTGGGTAACCCAAATGGAACATTATTTCTCTTTATACGAAAT